>CAJHQP010006807.1:0-36013 GCA_905132765.1 Moricandia arvensis | reverse complement strand
ATTGTATTATAAAGCGATTTGATAATATTTTATATCGCTTTATCATTTTTGTTAATTTATGTTATTAATATTAAACAACCAATATTAACCTGTGCATGTAAATCAAAAAAATGCTAGATTTTTTTCTTATATGTTATATTTTGAATTTTGTCAATAACGACTATTAAAATCACGTAAAAAACTTTTAAACCTTCAATGATAAATTTTCTGGGAACAATGTTTTTATTTTTATAATGTTATAAGCATTTAAGTGTGGCGCGTACGTGTTAGTTTTATATATTTTAAAGGAATGATTCTTGATTTTTAATAAAATAAATGAGTATAGTCTAAATATAAATTTATATTTATTATTAATTAACTGATGGCAAATATGATTAGAGCAATAGGCACATAAAATTATTCTTACATTTTTCCTTAAATAAAAGTTACGAAATTAGCTTAATATAATTAAGCTATGAAATATATAAATTAATTATTTTGAATAATAAATTATTTGATAATAGTTTTTGTATCCTGCCACTCATATTATTAATTTAAATATTATTAAAAACTAAAAGCATGGCACATAGTAATTATATAAATTTGTAAAAATCTAGATTTTTTTGCTTATATATTATACTTTGATTTTTTTAAGCGGTTTTTATAAAATTTGAATGAAAATATTAAAAGCTTAACAATGAAATTTGTGAACAAGTAGTTTTACCTGTTTTTTTTTTAATTAAAAAAAAAAAATAAAAAATGAAAAAAAAAAAAAAATTTCCAAAATACCATGTTTTAAAATATAAAAAATTATGAAAGTATCATTTAATATATATTCATATTATATATTATCTAGTGTAATTTTTTTAAGATTAAAATATAATAGTGCATGATAAAATACTCATACATGTTGTTTTGATCTTTCATTGATAAAGTTATTGTGATCTGGTAAGATTTTTAATTTGAAATTCACATTAATGTATTAAAATGGTTTATTAATTAGCTAAACTATAAAAGTTCGTCATCACTGTGTTTAATGTATAAAAATTCAAATTAATATTTATTATTAAAGTATATTTATACATTTATGTCATATTATTTAATTTTAATTATGTATTCTTATGTAAAATATAAATAAAATTGCTTTGATTTATATGAGCGCTTACTTGCAGTTTATATTATATTACATAAATTTATTTGCTTATCAATTATTTAATATATTTATTAATTTTGCATTAATACATGAATGAAGCAAAAAATAATGAATAATGTGTAAAAAAGTGATTTTAGTATAAATAATGTTGCTCCTATACTAATGGTGCAGTTGATCTCTAGTTGATATATTGGCAATACTTTTGTCCTGAAATGCTTTTCGTGCAATCAGTTCGCCGTCGGGCTGTCATTTATTTCGGGACAGCTTGCCTGATATATTAAGAACTAAAGAAATAATATATTGAGTTAATAGAAACGCTAGCTCGCCATGCAAAGCAAGTAATATATTGTAGATTTAAACAGAATCACCCGTGAAAAGTGCAAAAAAGTTGTAAGATCAACGCAAACCCTATGAATTCCCTTTTCGATTTGCATGTCAATCAGTCTTTGACATTTTTGTCCTTGAAATGATATTGAAATATAATATATATAGAAGTTATATATATTTGAATATATATTTAACTTTATGTTCAATATGCATTTAAATTAATCGCTCTATATCATATATAAATAGCATAAAATGTTAATAATTCAGAAATTTACATTGAAGTTGAAGTTCATCTGATTAATTAAATATTACATATTAGTAAAAATAATATTTTTGTTAGGCGAGACAAATATAAAATGTTAAATGAACAATGCAGATATATAGTAGCGCTAAGTATTCAATAAAAAATATTCATATTAAATATTTATATATCTATGTGCATATGCATGTATTTAATTATATACTTATTATAAAATAAATAAATATTATTTTTAAATGTTTATCAACAAAAAGTATTGTAATAAAAGAAAGTTATTTTTATTTATTGTTGCTTAGCTCAAATTTAATTTATATACTCGTAAAGTTTATTGCGTCTCTCTCTTCAATTATTCAAATATTATTTTAAAATTGTAATTTAATATGTAAATTTAAGCAGCAATCAATAATAAATATTATAATATAAATGTTGTATAGATAATTAATTATAATACGATTCGCGCAAGCACGGATCTGCAATGTTATTTATGCATATGCATTTCAAATACCGATTTTTCATTGTCGAAGTAGATTGTGAATCATAACATTGCAGATC
Organism: Moricandia arvensis; assembly: GCA_905132765.1. Classification (NCBI taxonomy): domain Eukaryota; kingdom Viridiplantae; phylum Streptophyta; class Magnoliopsida; order Brassicales; family Brassicaceae; genus Moricandia; species Moricandia arvensis. The sequence goes on along the minus strand of CAJHQP010006807.1, from coordinate 33,743 downwards.
GATTCTATTGTGAAGTTCAATGTAAATTAAATAGGTTTAAAAAAATATCATCAAATATGACCATTATTGATGCAAACCTTATATTGGACTAGGTAGCGCATGAATATATATCACGTTTGAAACGTTATGACAATGGTTGGAAACGATCAAAGTTATATTAATGTTTATTAAATATACATTTTCGCTCCGCGCAATGGTTTCTAGCGCGCGGTGCTTTGGGAGTATATCAGGCCTAGGTTTGGTTATTGTTTCATTCAAATCTAGTTCTGTATGGGTAGCAGATAGTGTTCATAACCAAAATCCTAGCCAGTGTATCTAAAGTAACGATTCTGGCTGGCTAAGCTAATAAGGGAGGCCGGTACTAATGCTTCGGCTGACTAACAAGCTACTGGATGAGGAGTAACATGTTTGCCTGGTTTAATAACTCCGTAATTTAGGGAATCTAGCCAGACTTGGGTAGAAATTTTGAGGTGACAGTATATAACTGGTTTAGATTCGCCCTGATGTATAGGTGGCAGTGTTCTGGACTGCCTTCAGAGATTTGTTAGTTTATAGGCTAATGTATAATCTTATTTGCTTGACTTTTTTTTGGAGAAATTATTTTTTCTAATCAATCTTTGTTTTTTAAGGACTCTAACAGTGAAAGTTATGATAGCGATTTTCTTCTTGCCGCCCCTTAGAATAAATATAATAAGTCAACTACCTAGGTGTAAATATATTTACTATTTTAAATATATTATCTCTTGGTCCTTTAGATCTATCTTGAATTTCATCGGCTTGTGTTTATGTGTTTTTTAAAGCCACTGATAAACGTACCCAGAGCGTCAGTATGAATAAGCGAGAAATATAGTTATTTATTTTTGTTTTTACTATGGATCTACAAGAGTTCTAGATTTTGTTTCACTGTTTCCTGCAGAATATCCTGTACTGTGTTAATGAACTTTATGAACCGAAAAAAGCTGTTTATTTGTATATTTTCAGGTCGTGTTCTCTGATGTCAGATGTTGAATGAATCTTATAAGATAATTTTATTTTACGTATACTGAATTACTCAATATATGTCTTGTAATTTACTACATGACAGATAGCCAGAATACGACAATGCATAACCCACAAGGGAAGCAAATCTTAGAAACTTCAAAACGAGTAAAAACTCATCCGTATACTTTAATATGAAGAATCAAATTTCACTAGATTTATAGTGTTCCATCGGTCATCACAGCATGCGGCAGGCTTATGTGCTCCGGTTGTGTGTGGGATATGTTCACGCAACCAAAGGTGCAGTCAGGAGGTGCTTTGAAATTTCTTGGTAACGACCATTCGGAGAAGATTACGATTGGGCCTTGCATCTGTCCGTGTGTAATCGTCCGGATTCAGGAGCTGAGAACCTCTTGTAATCCTAGTTGAACACAGTAAGTTATAACTGAATAAGGATCATAAACGTACATGCCTCTTGCAGATACCTTCTTCTACGGCCCTCTTCACTTTTATGAGATTTTTATCTACTTCTTCGGCACTATCACTGACTAATGGTTCCAAATCTTCCATCATCTGTCCCATCGCTTCTTACATATCTTGGATTTACTACACGTAAGTGTAAGGTTTGTGATTAGTAATCATCCAGAGACCATGGTGCCATCACACGTATTGGATAGAGTACATGCTATTGGCGCAGTTGCCTAATCCACGTCAACCGACAATGTTCTCCACATACTGAACCGTCGATGTCGGCTAACAACAGTCCGCCACATTCGATACAGAATACGGGTATACTGTAGAACGCACGCTGATATTCTTGGAAGCGTTAGTCCACCTCATTCGGTCTATAACTTCTATGGAATTTAACTTTTCTAACACTCACCTGTCTCGTATGGGTTCCACTGTTCAACTGTCATTAGTGGTATCGCGAATAATACTTCTCCCATAAATCAATGTGTACTCGAGTACGTGGTTTTTTCTAGTAATTCATCATGACGATATGGCTGGCTCTTTCGGGTAAGCACTGCACCGCGTGAGCCTCGTTGTTGCTTGACAGCCTATACTGTTCGACTAGGTAATCTTTAACTGATCGGGATTCCACCACGTCCCAGGAACGATAAAGCTTTGAGATACTCAAGAAAAAACAAAACGAAACCCAATGCAAGTAAGCACGTCGTGACAACAGATCAGGATTCTGGAAGACGATATAATAGCGCTGACGTTCCGTATTTTTTGGTTACATTTAGTGAAATATATTTATTCATCCAAAAAACTAACTCTCCTAAACATTCATTGAATTTATTGACTATTATAACGTTTTAACTGACGTATATTTATAAAAAATATATAAATAGTTAGAATTTGTATAATCACGACTCATCCTTGGTCACAACTGTCATGTTAAACCACTATTGATTAGGACATCAAAAAATGTTTGACCGCGAATGATATTAATAAAACAACATTAGTGGGTGAACACCACTAATTACTTACATGATGTTGAGAGGGTTCCACAAGACGTTTCGTTACACTCTTTGTGCTCGCGTAAGTGTTGTGAGAAATTTAGGACTGAGAGAGAATGATTGTCCATATGTCTGCCGAATAGGCTAATCTGAATCACTGGAATAGAAAGTGGGATAAGGTTTTTCTCATAACTCCTATGAGATTAATTCAACTTCCTGGGTCACTTTCCACTGATTAATGGTTCCAAATCATGCTTCTTACATCTTGGTTCCTCCTGGTTTGATTAGAATCATGAAGATATTGCCATATGTCTGACATAGGCTAATCTTGAATCACTGGAATAGAAAGTAGGATAGCTTCTTCCTCATAACTCCTATGAGATTTATTCAACTTCCTGGTCACTTTCCACTGATTAATGGTTCCAAATCATGCTTCTTACATCTTGGTTCCTCCTGGTTTGATTAGAATCATGAAGATATTGCCATATGTCTGAATAGGCTAATCTTGAATCACTGGAATAGAAAGTAGGATAGCTTCTTCCTCATAACTCCTATGAGATTTATTCAACTTCCTGGTCACTTTCCACTGATTAATGGTTCCAAATCATGCTTCTTACATCTTGGTTCCTCCTGGTTTGATTAGAATCATGAAGATATTGCCATATAATCACTAGAATAGAAAGTAGGATAGCTTCTTCCTCATAACTCCTATGAGATTTATTCAACTTCCTGGTCACTTTCCACTGATTAATGGTTCCAAATCATGCTTCTTACATCTTGGTTCCTCCTGGTTTGATTAGAATCCTGAAGATATTGCCGATATGTCCTGAATAAAGGTAATCTTGAATACTGGAAACAAGAACGTATGAGAGGCTTCTTCCTGATAACCCTATGAATTTATGTCAACTTCCTGGCACTTTCCCACTGAATTAATGGTTCCAAATCATGCTTCTTACAACATCTGGTTCCACCTGGTTTGATTAAGAATCATGAAGATATTGCCAATAGTCTAGACCAGCTAATCTTGAATCACTGGAACAGGAAAGTATGATACTTCTTCCCTTATATTCCTATAGAGAATTTATTCAACTTCCTGGTCACTTTCCACTGACTTAATGGTTCCAAACATAGCTTCTTACTACATCTTGGTTCATCCCAGTTGATTAGAATCATGAAGATTATTAAATATGTCCGAATAAGCTAATCTTGAATCACTGAAACAACAAGAAAGTATGACGCTTCTTCCTGATAACTCCTATGAGATTTATTCAACTCCTGGTCACATTCCACTATAAGGGGTCCAAAATCATTCTTCTTAACATCATGGGTTACCTCCTAGTTTGAGTAGAATCATGAAGATATTACCATATGTCTGACCAGGCTTAATCTGAAATGCACTGGAATATCGAAAGTAAGGATAGCTTCTTCCTCATTAACTCCTAGAGATTATTCCAACTTCCTGGTCACTTTCCACTGATTAAATGGATTCCAAATCATGCTTCTTGCAATCTTGGTTCCTCCTGGTTTGATTAGAATCATGAAGATACTTGCCGGTATGTCCGAAAAAGGCTAATCTTGATCACTAGAATAGAAAGTCGGATACCTTCTTTCCTCTTAACTTTATGAGATTTATTCAACTTCACTGGTCCATATCCACTGATTATGGTTCCAAATCATGCTTCTTACATCTTGGTTCCTCCCGGTTTGATTAGAATCATGAAGATATTGACATATGTCCGAATAGGCTAATCTTGAATCACTGGAAATAGAAAGTAGGATAGTCCTTCCTCATAACTCCTATGAGATTTATTCAACTTCATGGTCACTTTCCACTGATTAGTGGTTCCAAATCATGCTTCTTACATCATGGTTCCTCCTAGTTTGATTTAGAATCATGAAGATATTGCCATTATGTCTGAATAAAGCTAATCTTGAATACTGGAACATAAAGTATGATAGCTTCTTCCTCATAACTCCTATGAGATTTATTCAACTTCCTGGTCACTTTCCACTGATTAATGTTCCAAATCATGCTTCTTACATCTTGGTTCCTCCTGGTTTGATTAGAATCATGAAGATATTGCCATATGTCCTGAACATGCTAATCTTGAATTACTAGAATAGAAGTAGGATAGCCTTCTTCTCATAACTCCTATGAGATTTATTCAACTTCCTGGTCACTTTCCCTGATTAATGGTTCCAAATCATGCTTCTTACATCTGGTTCCTCCTGGTTTGATTAGAAATCATGAAGATATTGCCATATGTCTGAATAGCTAATCTTGAATCCACTGGAATAGAAAGTAGGAATATGTTCTTCCTTATAAACTCCTATGAAGATTTATTCAACTTCGTGGTTCACTTTCCACTGATTAAATTGGTTCCAAAATCATGCTTCTTTACATCTTGGTTCCTCCTAGTTGATTAGAAATCATGAAGATATTGGCCCATATGTCTGGAAATAGCTAATTCTTGAATCACTGGAACATAAGTAATCGGATAGCTTCTTCCTCATAACTCCTATGAGATTTATTTCACTTCCTGGTCACTTCCACTGATTAATGGTTCCAAATCAATGCTTCTTACATCTTTGTTCCTCCTGGTTTGATTTAGAATCATGAAGATATTGCCATATGTTCTGAACAGGCTAATCTTGAATTCACTAGAATATAAAGTCGGATAGCTTCTTCCTCATAACTCCTATGAGATTTATTCAACTTCCTGGTCACTTTCCACTGATTAATGGTTCCAAATCATCTTCTTACATCTTGGTTCCTCCTGGTTTGATTAGAATCATGAAGATATTGCCATATGTCCGAATAAGCTAATCTTGAATAACTGGAAATAAAGTAGGATACTTCTTCCTCATAACTCCTATGAGATTTATTCAACTTCCTGGTCACTTTCCACTGATTAATGGTTCCAAATCATGCTTCTTACATCTTGGTTCCTCCTGGTTTGATTAGAATCATGAAGATATTGCCATATGTCTGAACAGCTAATCTTGAATAACTAGAACATAAAGTATGATAGCTTCTTCCTCATAACTCCTATGAGATTTATTCAACTTCCTGGTCACTTTCCACTGATTAATGGTTCCAAATCATGCTTCTTACATCTTGGTTCCTCCTGGTTTGATTAGAATCATGAAGATATTGCCATATGTCTGAACAGCTAATCTTGAATCACTAGAATATAAAGTAGGATAGCTTCTTCCTCATAACTCCTATGAGATTTATTCAACTTCCTGGTCACTTTCCACTGATTAATGGTTCCAAATCATGCTTCTTACATCTTGGTTCCTCCTGGTTTGATTAGAATCATGAAGATATTGCCATATGTCCGAATAAGGCTAATCTTGAATCACTGGAATAAAGTAGGATATGTTCTTCCTCATAACTCCTATGAGATTTATTCAACTTCCTGGTCACTTTCCACTGATTAATGGTTCCAAATCATGCTTCTTACATCTTGGTTCCTCCTGGTTTGATTAGAATCATGAAGATATTGCCATATGTCTGAACAAGCTAATCTTGAATCACTAGAATATAAAGTCGGATACTTCTTCCTCATTAAACTCCTATGAGATTTATTCAACTTCCTGGTCACTTTCCACTGATTAATGGTTCCAAATCATGCTTCTTACATCTTGGTTCCTCCTGGTTTGATTAGAATCATGAAGATATTGCCATATGTCCGAATAGGCTAATCTTGAATCACTGGAATAGAAAGTAGATACTTCTTCCTCATAACTCCTATGAGATTTATTCAACTTCATGGTCACTTTCCACTGATTAGTGGTTCCAAATCATGCTTCTTACATCATGGTTCCTCCTAGTTTGATTAGAATCATGAAGATATTGCCATATGTCTGAATAAGCTAATCTTGAATAACTAGAATATAAAGTATGATAGCTTCTTCCTCATAATCCTATGAGATTTATTCAACTTCCTGGTCACTTTCCACTGATTAATGTTTCCAAATCATGCTTCTTACATCTTGGTTCCTCCTGGTTTGATTAGAATCATGAAGATATTGCCATATGTCCGAACATGCTAATCTTGAATTACTAGAATAGAAAGTAGGATATGTCCTTCCTCATAACTCCTATGAGATTTATTCAACTTCATGGTCACTTTCCACTGATTAGTGGTTTCCAAATCATGCTTCTTACATCATTGGTTCCTCCTGGTTTGATTAGAATCATGAAGATATTGCCATATGTCTGAATAAGGCTAATCTTGAATAACTGGAATAGAAAGTAGGATAGCTTCTTCCTCATAACTCCTATGAGATTTATTCAACTTCCTGGTCACTTTCCACTGATTAATGGTTCCAAATCATGCTTCTTACATCTTGGTTCCTCCTGGTTTGATTAGAATCATGAAGATATTGCCATATGTCTGAATAAGCTAATCTTGAATAACTGGAATATAAAGTAGGATACCTTCTTCCTCATAACTCCTATGAGATTTATTCAACTTCCTGGTCACTTTCCACTGATTAATGTTTCCAAATCATGCTTCTTACATCTTGGTTCCTCCTGGTTTGATTAGAATCATGAAGATATTGCCATATGTCTGAATAGCTAATCTTGAATCACTGGAATATAAAGTAGGATACCTTCTTCCTCATAACTCCTATGAGATTTATTCAACTTCCTGGTCACTTTCCACTGATTAATGGTTCCAAATCATGCTTCTTACATCTTGGTTCCTCCTAGTTTGATTAGAATCATGAAGATATTGCCATATGTCTGAATAAGCTAATCTTGAATACTGGAATATAAAGTAGGATATGTTCTTCCTCATAAATCCTATGAGATTTATTCAACTTCATGGTCACTTTCCACTGATTAATGGTTCCAAATCATGCTTCTTACATCTTGGTTCCTCCTAGTTGATTAGAATCATGAAGATATTGCCATATGTCTGAATAAGCTAATCTTGAATAACTGGAACATAAAGTATGATAGCTTCTTCCTCATAACTCCTATGAGATTTATTCAACTTCCTGGTCACTTTCCACTGATTAATGTTTCCAAATCATGCTTCTTACATCTTGGTTCCTCCTGGTTTGATTAGAATCATGAAGATATTGCCATATGTCTGAACATGCTAATCTTGAATTACTAGAATATAAAGTCGGATACCTTCTTCCTCTTAAATTCTATGAGATTTATTCAACTTCCTGGTCACTATCCACTGATTAATGGTTCCAAATCATGCTTCTTACATCTTGGTTCCTCCCGGTTTGATTAGAATCATGAAGATATTGACATATGTCCGAATAGGCTAATCTTGAATCACTAGAATATAAAGTCGGATACCTTCTTCCTCTTAATTCTATGAGATTTATTCAACTTCCTGGTCACTATCCACTGATTAATGGTTCCAAATCATGCTTCTTATATCTTGGTTCCTCCCGGTTTGATTAGAATCATGAAGATATTGACATATGTCCGAATAGGCTAATCTTGAATCACTGGAATAGAAAGTAGGATATGTCATTCCTCATAACTCCTATGAGATTTATTCAACTTCATGGTCACTTTCCACTGATTAGTGGTTCCAAATCATGCTTCTTACATCATGGTTCCTCCTAGTTTGATTAGAATCATGAAGATATTGCCATATGTCTGAATAAGCTAATCTTGAATAACTGGAACATAAAGTATGATAGCTTCTTCCTCATAACTCCTATGAGATTTATTCAACTTCCTGGTCACTTTCCACTGATTAATGTTTCCAAATCATGCTTCTTACATCTTGGTTCCTCCTGGTTTGATTAGAATCATGAAGATATTGCCATATGTCTGAATAGGCTAATCTTGAATCACTAGAATAAAAGTAGGATAGCTTCTTCCTCATAACTCCTATGAGATTTATTCAACTTCCTGGTCACTTTCCACTGATTAATGGTTCCAAATCATGCTTCTTACATCTTGGTTCCTCCTGGTTTGATTAGAATCATGAAGATATTGCCATATGTCCGAATAGGCTAATCTTGAATCACTGGAATAGAAAGTAGGATAGCTTCTTCCTCATAACTCCTATGAGATTTATTCAACTTCATGGTCACTTTCCACTGATTAATGGTTCCAAATCATGCTTCTTACATCTTGGTTCCTCCTAGTTTGATTAGAATCATGAAGATATTGCCATATGTCTGAATAAGCTAATCTTGAATAACTGGAACATAAAGTATGATAGCTTCTTCCTCATAACTCCTATGAGATTTATTCAACTTCCTGGTCACTTTCCACTGATTAATGGTTCCAAATCATGCTTCTTACATCTTGGTTCCTCCTGGTTTGATTAGAATCATGAAGATATTGCCATATGTCTGAACATGCTAATCTTGAATCACTAGAATATAAAGTCGGATACCTTCTTCCTCTTAAATTCTATGAGATTTATTCAACTTCCTGGTCACTATCCACTGATTAATGGTTCCAAATCATGCTTCTTATATCTTGGTTCCTCCCGGTTTGATTAGAATCATGAAGATATTGACATATGTCCGAATAGGCTAATCTTGAATCACTGGAATAGAAAGTAGGATATGTTCTTCCTCATAACTCCTATGAGATTTATTCAACTTCATGGTCACTTTCCACTGATTAGTGGTTCCAAATCATGCTTCTTACATCATGGTTCCTCCTAGTTTGATTAGAATCATGAAGATATTGCCATATGTCTGAATAAGCTAATCTTGAATAACTGGAACATAAAGTATGATAGCTTCTTCCTCATAACTCCTATGAGATTTATTCAACTTCCTGGTCACTTTCCACTGATTAATGGTTCCAAATCATGCTTCTTACATCTTGGTTCCTCCTGGTTTGATTAGAATCATGAAGATATTGCCATATGTCCGAACATGCTAATCTTGAATCACTAGAATAGAAAGTAGGATACTTCTTCCTCATAACTCCTATGAGATTTATTCAACTTCATGGTCACTTTCCACTGATTAGTGGTTCCAAATCATGCTTCTTACATCATGGTTCCTCCTAGTTTGATTAGAATCATGAAGATATTGCCATATGTCTGAATAAGCTAATCTTGAATAACTGGAACATAAAGTATGATAGCTTCTTCCTCATAACTCCTATGAGATTTATTCAACTTCCTGGTCACTTTCCACTGATTAATGTTTCCAAATCATGCTTCTTACATCTTGGTTCCTCCTGGTTTGATTAGAATCATGAAGATATTGCCATATGTCTGAACATGCTAATCTTGAATTACTAGAATATAAAGTCGGATACCTTCTTCCTCTTAAATTCTATGAGATTTATTCAACTTCATGGTCACTTTCCACTGATTAGTGGTTCCAAATCAGGCTTCTTACATCATGGTTCCTCCTGGTTTGATTAGAATCATGAAGATATTGCCATATGTCTGAATAAGGCTAATCTTGAATAACTGGAACATAAAGTATGATAGCTTCTTCCTCATAACTCCTATGAGATTTATTCAACTTCCTGGTCACTTTCCACTGATTAATGGTTTCCAAATCATGCTTCTTACATCTTGGTTCCTCCTGGTTTGATTAGAATCATGAAGATATTGCCATATGTCTGAACATGCTAATCTTGAATCACTAGAATATAAAGTAGGATACCTTCTTCCTCATAACTCCTATGAGATTTATTCAACTTCCTGGTCACTTTCCACTGATTAATGGTTCCAAATCATGCTTCTTACATCTTGGTTCCTCCTGGTTTGATTAGAATCATGAAGATATTGCCATATGTCCGAATAGGCTAATCTTGAATCACTGGAATAGAAAGTAGGATATGTTCTTCCTCATAACTCCTATGAGATTTATTCAACTTCATGGTCACTTTCCACTGATTAGTGGTTCCAAATCATGCTTCTTACATCTTGGTTCCTCCTAGTTTGATTAGAATCATGAAGATATTGCCATATGTCTGAATAAGCTAATCTTGAATAACTGGAACATAAAGTATGATAGCTTCTTCCTCATAACTCCTATGAGATTTATTCAACTTCCTGGTCACTTTCCACTGATTAATGTTCCAAATCATGCTTCTTACATCTTGGTTCCTCCTGGTTTGATTAGAATCATGAAGATATTGCCATATGTCTGAACATGCTAATCTTGAATTACTAGAATATAAAGTCGGATACCTTCTTCCTCTTAAATTCTATGAGATTTATTCAACTTCCTGGTCACTATCCACTGATTAATGGTTCCAAATCATGCTTCTTACATCTTGGTTCCTCCCGGTTTGATTAGAATCATGAAGATATTGACATATGTCCGAATAAGCTAATCTTGAATAACTGGAACATAAAGTATGATAGCTTCTTCCTCATAACTCCTATGAGATTTATTCAACTTCCTGGTCACTTTCCACTGATTAATGGTTCCAAATCATGCTTCTTACATCTTGGTTCCTCCTGGTTTGATTAGAATCATGAAGATATTGCCATATGTCTGAACATGCTAATCTTGAATTACTAGAATATAAAGTCGGATACCTTCTTCCTCTTAAATTCTATGAGATTTATTCAACTTCCTTGTCACTATCCACTGATTAATGGTTCCAAATCATGCTTCTTATATCTTGGTTCCTCCCGGTTTGATTAGAATCATGAAGATATTGACATATGTCCGAATAGGCTAATCTTGAATCACTGGAATAGAAAGTAGGATATGTTCTTCCTCATAACTCCTATGAGATTTATTCAACTTCATGGTCACTTTCCACTGATTAGTGGTTCCAAATCATGCTTCTTACATCATGGTTCCTCCTAGTTTGATTAGAATCATGAAGATATTGCCATATGTCTGAATAAGCTAATCTTGAATAACTGGAACATAAAGTATGATAGCTTCTTCCTCATAACTCCTATGAGATTTATTCAACTTCCTGGTCACTTTCCACTGATTAATGGTTCCAAATCATGCTTCTTACATCTTGGTTCCTCCTGGTTTGATTAGAATCATGAAGATATTGCCATATGTCCGAACAGGCTAATCTTGAATTACTAGAATAGAAAGTAGGATATGTCTTCCTCATAACTCCTATGAGATTTATTCAACTTCATGGTCACTTTCCACTGATTAGTGGTTCCAAATCATGCTTCTTACATCATGGTTCCTCCTAGTTTGATTAGAATCATGAAGATATTGCCATATGTCTGAATAAGCTAATCTTGAATAACTGGAACATAAAGTATGATAGCTTCTTCCTCATAACTCCTATGAGATTTATTCAACTTCCTGGTCACTTTCCACTGATTAATGTTTCCAAATCATGCTTCTTACATCTTGGTTCCTCCTGGTTTGATTAGAATCATGAAGATATTGCCATATGTCTGAACATGCTAATCTTGAATCACTAGAATATAAAGTCGGATACCTTCTTCCTCTTAAATTCTATGAGATTTATTCAACTTCCTTGTCACTATCCACTGATTAATGGTTCCAAATCATGCTTCTTATATCTTGGTTCCTCCCGGTTTGATTAGAATCATGAAGATATTGACATATGTCCGAATAGGCTAATCTTGAATCACTGGAATAGAAAGTAGGATATGTTCTTCCTCATAACTCCTATGAGATTTATTCAACTTCATGGTCACTTTCCACTGATTAGTGGTTCCAAATCATGCTTCTTACATCATGGTTCCTCCTAGTTTGATTAGAATCATGAAGATATTGCCATATGTCTGAATAAGCTAATCTTGAATAACTGGAACATAAAGTATGATAGCTTCTTCCTCATAACTCCTATGAGATTTATTCAACTTCCTGGTCACTTTCCACTGATTAATGGTTCCAAATCATGCTTCTTACATCTTGGTTCCTCCTGGTTTGATTAGAATCATGAAGATATTGCCATATGTCCGAATAGGCTAATCTTGAATCACTAGAATAGAAAGTAGGATACTTCTTCCTCATAACTCCTATGAGATTTATTCAACTTCCTGGTCACTTTCCACTGATTAATGGTTCCAAATCATGCTTCTTACATCTTGGTTCCTCCTGGTTTGATTAGAATCATGAAGATATTGCCATATGTCTGAATAAGCTAATCTTGAATCACTGGAACATAAAGTATGATAGCTTCTTCCTCATAACTCCTATGAGATTTATTCAACTTCCTGGTCACTTTCCACTGATTAATGGTTCCAAATCATGCTTCTTACATCTTGGTTCCTCCTGGTTTGATTAGAATCATGAAGATATTGCCATATGTCTGAACATGCTAATCTTGAATCACTAGAATATAAAGTCGGATACCTTCTTCCTCTTAAATTCTATGAGATTTATTCAACTTCCTGGTCACTATCCACTGATTAATGGTTCCAAATCATGCTTCTTACATCTTGGTTCCTCCTGGTTTGATTAGAATCATGAAGATATTGCCATATGTCTGAACATGCTAATCTTGAATCACTAGAATATAAAGTCGGATACCTTCTTCCTCTTAAATTCTATGAGATTTATTCAACTTCCTGGTCACTTTCCACTGATTAATGGTTCCAAATCATGCTTCTTACATCTTGGTTCCTCCTGGTTTGATTAGAATCATGAAGATATTGCCATATGTCCGAATAGGCTAATCTTGAATCACTGGAATAGAAAGTAGGATACTTCTTCCTCATAACTCCTATGAGATTTATTCAACTTCATGGTCACTTTCCACTGATTAATGGTTCCAAATCATGCTTCTTACATCTTGGTTCCTCCTAGTTTGATTAGAATCATGAAGATATTGCCATATGTCTGAATAGGCTAATCTTGAATCACTGGAATAGAAAGTAGGATATGTTCTTCCTCATAACTCCTATGAGATTTATTCAACTTCATGGTCACTTTCCACTGATTAGTGGTTCCAAATCATGCTTCTTACATCATGGTTCCTCCTAGTTTGATTAGAATCATGAAGATATTGCCATATGTCTGAATAAGCTAATCTTGAATAACTGGAACATAAAGTATGATAGCTTCTTCCTCATAACTCCTATGAGATTTATTCAACTTCCTGGTCACTTTCCACTGATTAATGTTCCAAATCATGCTTCTTACATCTTGGTTCCTCCTGGTTTGATTAGAATCATGAAGATATTGCCATATGTCTGAACATGCTAATCTTGAATTACTAGAATATAAAGTCGGATACCTTCTTCCTCTTAAATTCTATGAGATTTATTCAACTTCCTTGTCACTATCCACTGATTAATGGTTCCAAATCATGCTTCTTATATCTTGGTTCCTCCCGGTTTGATTAGAATCATGAAGATATTGACATATGTCTGAATAAGCTAATCTTGAATAACTGGAACATAAAGTATGATAGCTTCTTCCTCATAACTCCTATGAGATTTATTCAACTTCCTGGTCACTTTCCACTGATTAATGGTTCCAAATCATGCTTCTTACATCTTGGTTCCTCCTGGTTTGATTAGAATCATGAAGATATTGCCATATGTCTGAACATGCTAATCTTGAATCACTAGAATATAAAGTCGGATACCTTCTTCCTCTTAAATTCTATGAGATTTATTCAACTTCCTGGTCACTATCCACTGATTAATGGTTCCAAATCATGCTTCTTATATCTTGGTTCCTCCCGGTTTGATTAGAATCATGAAGATATTGACATATGTCCGAATAGGCTAATCTTGAATCACTGGAATAGAAAGTAGGATATGTTCTTCCTCATAACTCCTATGAGATTTATTCAACTTCATGGTCACTTTCCACTGATTAGTGGTTCCAAATCATGCTTCTTACATCATGGTTCCTCCTAGTTTGATTAGAATCATGAAGATATTGCCATATGTCTGAATAAGCTAATCTTGAATCACTGGAACATAAAGTATGATAGCTTCTTCCTCATAACTCCTATGAGATTTATTCAACTTCCTGGTCACTTTCCACTGATTAATGTTCCAAATCATGCTTCTTACATCTTGGTTCCTCCTGGTTTGATTAGAATCATGAAGATATTGCCATATGTCCGAATAGGCTAATCTTGAATCACTGGAATAGAAAGTAGGATATGTCATTCCTCATAACTCCTATGAGATTTATTCAACTTCATGGTCACTTTCCACTGATTAGTGGTTCCAAATCATGCTTCTTACATCATGGTTCCTCCTAGTTTGATTAGAATCATGAAGATATTGCCATATGTCTGAATAAGCTAATCTTGAATAACTGGAACATAAAGTATGAGAGCTTCTTCCTCATAACTCCTATGAGATTTATTCAACTTCCTGGTCACTTTCCACTGATTAATGTTTCCAAATCATGCTTCTTACATCTTGGTTCCTCCTGGTTTGATTAGAATCATGAAGATATTGCCATATGTCTGAACATGCTAATCTTGAATCACTAGAATATAAAGTCGGATACCTTCTTCCTCTTAAATTCTATGAGATTTATTCAACTTCCTGGTCACTATCCACTGATTAATGGTTCCAAATCATGCTTCTTACATCTTGGTTCCTCCCGGTTTGATTAGAATCATGAAGATATTGACATATGTCCGAATAGGCTAATCTTGAATCACTGGAATAGAAAGTAGGATATGTTCTTCCTCATAACTCCTATGAGATTTATTCAACTTCATGGTCACTTTCCACTGATTAGTGGTTCCAAATCATGCTTCTTACATCATGGTTCCTCCTAGTTTGATTAGAATCATGAAGATATTGCCTTATGTCTGAATAAACTAATCTTGAATAACTGGAACATAAAGTATGATAGCTTCTTCCTCATAACTCCTATGAGATTTATTCAACTTCCTGGTCACTTTCCACTGATTAATGGTTCCAAATCATACTTCTTACATATTGGTTACTCCTAGTTTGATTAGAATCATGAAGATATTACCATCTGTCTGGCCAGGCTAATCTTGAATCACTAGAATAGAAAGTATGATAGCTTCTTCCTCTTAACTCCTATTAGATTTATTCAACTTCATGGTCACTTTCCACTGATTAATGGTTCCAAATCATGCTTCTTACATCTTGGCTCCTCCCGGTTTGATTAGAATCATGAAGATATTGACATATGTCCGAATAGGCTAATCTTGAATCATTGGAATAGAAAGTAGGATACGTTATTCCTCATAACTCCTATGAGATTTATTCAACTTCATGGTCACTTTCTACTGATTAGATGTTCCAAATCACGCTTCTTACATCATGGTTCTGTGAAACCTGCATTTTCAAAATAACATAATAAATAATAATCTTCTGAAATATCCACTTTATCACTTCATAAATCCAATAAATAAATTAATATCCGAAAATAATGATAAGCATAAATCTAGTACTCTGAAAAATAAAAGAAATGAAAACCCCCAAAAGCATCAATCCAAAATGATCACTCATGATCGTCAGTTTCACCTGAAAGGGGGACAAAGAGGGGTGAGCAACAGGGGAGTCACTCAGTGAGGTATGGGATGCTAAACCCGAAGTCCATGGACCCAAACATAACACTCCGAATAAATATAATTTAATTATAACATGAAACAACCACGGCGCCTAAAGTGCCCAAAGAACAAACAAAGATCCTATACGAGGTGCACACTCGCTCACCGCCCACTCCCGGGCTAACAAATCTGGGATAAGTGCCCAGGTACACCGTCACTGGGACGATTATCAACCTCACGAGGCTACGGCTCAACAGGTCGACTAGGCTGGCCGCAACCCCCACACAACACAATCCAGCGTACAGATATACCTCTCTGTACCTGGCTAAAAATCCCAAACTCTTCTCTAGTCCAACTATAAATATAAATCAAATTAAATCACACTAGCAAAAAATGTTGAATCATCTAACACCTTATTTCCGGTTTAAACAAAGAACCTAGTAACTATCAAACAGACTCTAAACATACATCAGACCGATTCAATTCACAAAGACGGAACATATTAGAACTAAATTATACTTATTTGAAGTCCTAGGTCGTGTACGAGAAATAACGAGAATAGCCCTCACCTTAGCCAAGTTCGGAAGTGATCGGGAGACGTTAAGACTTGACTTCACTTAAAAGTTCCAATGCTATTAGTGATTGTGTTGAATGAAACGTGTCTGTAACATCATCTTACGCCTTATTATTAAGTGATAGACACGTAACTCCATTATAGGTTGGAGGAAAATTCACTACAAACATGCATGTACACGTTTGAAGCTTAGCAATATATTTTTGCTTGTAACACAAGGAACAGAGGAAGACCTTTAACCTTCACGGGATTTGAAACGCGATGGTGGATCTCGAGTTCCAACGGCATGAGCTGTGTCTCCGCATGCTCACCGCTCGCAGAGGTGGTATTGGTGAATCGGCGCAGGTGGTGGGTTGATGCGGTGGCTCCGGCTACGTTAACGTTCTCCATTACTCAGATCTGGTACGTGACACCATCAAGGATGAGACTGATCTTTGGTGGTGGCGGCAAGGTTCTCCGGTGGTGGATGAGGCGAAGATGAGTGATGGTGTGGCAGTGCCAATGGTGGTCCAAGATGAACACGACTTCAACGCTCCATAGACTCGTGAAGAACAAAAGGAGAACGAAACAAGAGAGAGAAGAAGATAAGGAGAGAGGGCTTGGGAGAGATCAAACAAGAGGTGATCGCAAGATGTTCATGGCGGCTGCTCTTTTCTCATTCTTTTGCTTCGTTAGGTTACGAGGAAGAGTATATATATATATATTCATGCATACATAAACGGCTACGTTTAATAAAGAAAAGGGAAATGATCATCTTGGTCCAATATGGTTATTAATTAAATTAGACCAAACCGGTTTTATAAATATAAGCTTGGATTAGGGTCGTTACAATTCTCCTCCACATAACCGGAATTCGTCCCGAATTCCAAGAAGAATCGGGAAAGAACTTCAACGGCTAAGGAAAAGAAGAACACAAGATGAAAGAAAAATAAACCAATATAAACTTGGGCATTCTCATGCAATAAAAAAATGCTAACGACTAACTCGATCAGATTAGAAGTGTCCTTATTTGTTTTGAAAATTCCAAATCCCATAAAACATTGAAAATCGTTAAAATCGAATCCCCACAGATCGCCATCCCAGGTCGGAGCCGGGACGGAACCCGCTCTGATACCAAATTGTGAAACCCGCATTTTCGAAATAACATAATAAATAATAATCTTCTGAAATATCCCACTTTATCACTTCATAAATCCAATAAATAAATTAATATCCGAAAATAATGATAAGCATAAATCTAGTACTCTGAAAAATAAAAGAAATGAAAACGCCCAAAAGCATCAATCCAAAATGATCACTCCTGATCGTCAGTTTCACCTGAAAGGGGGACAAAGAGGGGTGAGCAACAGGGGAGTCACTCAATGAGGTATGGGATGCTAAACCCGAAGTCCATGGACCCAAACATAACACTCCGAATAAATATAATTTAATTATAACATGAAACAACCACGGCGCCTAAAGTGCCCAAAGAACAAACAAAGATCCTATGCGAGGTGCACACTCGCTCACCGCCCACTCCCGGGCTAACAAATCTGGGATAAGTGCCCAGGTACACCGTCACTGGGACGATTATCGACCTCACGAGGCTACGGCTCAACAGGTCGACTAGGCTGGCCGCAACCCCCACACAACACAATCCAGCGTACAGATATACCTCTCTGTACCTGGCTAAAAATCCAAACTCTTCTCTAGTCCAACTATAAATATAAATCAAATTAAATCACACTAGCAAAAAATGTTGAATCATCTAACACCTTATTTCCGGTTTAAACAAAGAACCTAGTAACTATCAAACAGACTCTAAACATACATCAGACCGATTCAATTCACGAAGACGGAACATATTAGAACTAAATTATACTTATTTGAAGTCCTAGGTCGTGTACGAGAAATAACGAGAATAGCCCTCACCTTAGCCAAGTTCGGAAGTGATCGGGAGACGTTAAGACTTGACTTCACTTAAAAGTTCCAATGCTATTAGTGATTGTGTTGAATGAAACGTGTCTGTAACATCATCTTACGCCTTATTATTAAGTGATAGACACGTAACTCCATTATAGGTTGGAGGAAAATTCACTACAAACATGCATGTACACGTTTGAAGCTTAGCAATATATTTTTGCTTGTAACACAAGGAACAGAGGAAGACCTTTAACCTTCACGGGATTTGAAACGCGATGGTGGATCTCGAGTTCCAACGGCATGAGCTGTGTCTCCGCATGCTCACCGCTCGCAGAGGTGGTATTGGTGAATCGGCGCAGGTGGTGGGTTGATGCGGTGGCTCCGGCTACGTTAACGTTCTCCATTACTCAGATCTGGTACGTGACACCATCAAGGATGAGACTGATCTTTGGTGGTGGCGGCAAGGTTCTCCGGTGGTGGATGAGGCGAAGATGAGTGATGGTGTGGCAGTGCCAATGGTGGTCCAAGATGAACACGACTTCAACGCTCCATAGACTCGTGAAGAACAAAAGGAGAACGAAACAAGAGAGAGAAGAAGATAAGGAGAGAGGGCTTGGGAGAGATCAAACAAGAGGTGATCGCAAGATGTTCATGGCGGCTGCTCTTTTCTCATTCTTTTGCTTCGTTAGGTTACGAGGAAGAGTATATATATATATATTCATGCATACATAAACGGCTACGTTTAATAAAGAAAAGGGAAATGATCATCTTGGTCCAATATGGTTATTAATTAAATTAGACCAAACCGGTTTTATAAATATAAGCTTGGATTAGGGTCGTTACAATTCTCCTCCACATAACCGGAATTCGTCCCGAATTCCAAGAAGAATCGGGAAAGAACTTCAACGGCTAAGGAAAAAGAAGAACACAAGATGAAAGAAAAATAAACCAATATAAACTTGGGCATTCTCATGCAATAAAAAAATGCTAACGACTAACTCGATCAGATTAGAAGTGTCCTTATTTGTTTTGAAAATTCCAAATCCCATAAAACATTGAAAATCGTTAAAATCGAATCCCCACAGATCGCCATCCCAGGTCGGAGCCGGGACGGAACCCGCTCTGATACCAAATTGTGAAACCCGCATTTTCGAAATAACATAATAAATAATAATCTTCTGAAATATCCACTTTATCACTTCATAAATCCAATAAATAAATTAATATCCGAAAATAATGATAAGCATAAATCTAGTACTCTGAAAAATAAAAGAAATGAAAACGCCCAAAAGCATCAATCCAAAATGATCACTCCTGATCGTCAGTTTCACCTGAAAGGGGGACAAAGAGGGGTGAGCAACAGGGGAGTCACTCAATGAGGTATGGGATGCTAAACCCGAAGTCCATGGACCCAAACATAACACTCCGAATAAATATAATTTAATTATAACATGAAACAACCACGGCGCCTAAAGTGCCCAAAGAACAAACAAAGATCCTATGCGAGGTGCACACTCGCTCACCGCCCACTCCCGGGCTAACAAATCTGGGATAAGTGCCCAGGTACACCGTCACTGGGACGATTATCGACCTCACGAGGCTACGGCTCAACAGGTCGACTAGGCTGGCCGCAACCCCCACACAACACAATCCAGCGTACAGATATACCTCTCTGTACCTGGCTAAAAATCCAAACTCTTCTCTAGTCCAACTATAAATATAAATCAAATTAAATCACACCAGCAAAAAATGTTGAATCATCTAACACCTTATTTCCGGTTTAAACAAAGAACCTAGTAACTATCAAACAGACTCTAAACATACATCAGACCGATTCAATTCACGAAGACGGAACATATTAGAACTAAATTATACTTATTTGAAGTCCTAGGTCGTGTACGAGAAATAACGAGAATAGCCCTCACCTTAGCCAAGTTCGGAAGTGATCGGGAGACGTTAAGACTTGACTTCACTTAAAAGTTCCAATGCTATTAGTGATTGTGTTGAATTAAACGTGTCTGTAACATCATCTTACGCCTTATTATTAAGTGATAGACACGTAACTCCATTATAGGTTGGAGGAAAATTCACTACAAACATGCATGTACACGTTTGAAGCTTAGCAATATATTTTTGCTTGTAACACAAGGAACAGAGGAAGACCTTTAACCTTCACGGGATTTGAAACGCGATGGTGGATCTCGAGTTCCAACGGCATGAGCTGTGTCTCCGCATGCTCACCGCTCGCAGAGGTGGTATTGGTGAATCGGCGCAGGTGGTGGGTTGATGCGGTGGCTCCGGCTACGTTAACGTTCTCCATTACTCAGATCTGGTACGTGACACCATCAAGGATGAGACTGATCTTTGGTGGTGGCGGCAAGGTTCTCCGGTGGTGGATGAGGCGAAGATGAGTGATGGTGTGGCAGTGCCAATGGTGGTCCAAGATGAACACGACGTCAATGCTCCATAGACTCGTGAAGAACAAAAGGAGAACGAAACAAGAGAGAGAAGAAGATAAGGAGAGAGGGCTTGGGAGAGATCAAACAAGAGGTGATCGCAAGATGTTCATGGCGGCTGCTCTTTTCTCATTCTTTTCCTTCGTTAGGTTACGAGGAAGAGTATATATATATATTCATGCATACATAAACGGCTACGTTTAATAAAGAAAAGGGAAATGATCATCTTGGTCCAATATGGTTATTAATTAAATTAGACCAAACCGGTTTTATAAATATAAGCTTGGATTAGGGTCGTTACAATTCTCCTCCACATAACCGGAATTCGTCCCGAATTCCAAGAAGAATCGGGAAAGAACTTCAACGGCTAAGGAAAAAGAAGAACACAAGATGAAAGAAAAATAAACCAATATAAACTTGGGCATTCTCATGCAATAAAAAAATGCTAACGACTAACTCGATCAGACTAGAAGTGTCATTATTTGTTTTGAAAATTCCAAATCCCATAAAACATTGAAAATCGTTAAAATCGAATCCCCACAGATCGCCATCCCGGGTCGGAGCCGGGACGGAACCCGCTCTGATACCAAATTGTGAAACCCGCATTTTCGAAATAACATAATAAATAATAATCTTCTGAAATATCCACTTTATCACTTCATAAATCCAATAAATAAATTAATATCCGAAAATAATGATAAGCATAAATCTAGTACTCTGAAAAATAAAAGAAATGAAAACGCCCAAAAGCATCAATCCAAAATGATCACTCCTGATCGTCAGTTTCACCTGAAAGGGGGACAAAGAGGGGTGAGCAACAGGGGAGTCACTCAGTGAGGTATGGGATGCTAAACCCGAAGTCCATGGACCCAAACATAACACTCCGAATAAATATAATTTAATTATAACATGAAACAACCACGGCGCCTAAAGTGCCCAAAGAACAAACAAAGATCCTATGCGAGGTGCACACTCGCTCACCGCCCACTCCCGGGCTAACAAATCTGGGATAAGTGCCCAGGTACACCGTCACTGGGACGATTATCAACCTCACGAGGCTACGGCTCAACAGGTCGACTAGGCTGGCCGCAACCCCCACACAACACAATCCAGCGTACAGATATACCTCTCTGTACCTGGCTAAAAATCCAAACTCTTCTCTAGTCCAACTATAAATATAAATCAAATTAAATCACACTAGCAAAAAATGTTGAATCATCTAACACCTTATTTCCGGTTTAAACAAAGAACCTAGTAACTATCAAACAGACTCTAAACATACATCAGACCGATTCAATTCACGAAGACGGAACATATTAGAACTAAATTATACTTATTTGAAGTCCTAGGTCGTGTACGAGAAATAACGAGAATAGCCCTCACCTTAGCCAAGTTCGGAAGTGATCGGGAGACGTTAAGACTTGACTTCACTTAAAAGTTCCAATGCTATTAGTGATTGTGTTGAATGAAACGTGTCTGTAACATCATCTTACGCCTTATTATTAAGTGATAGACACGTAACTCCATTATAGGTTGGAGGAAAATTCACTACAAACATGCATGTACACGTTTGAAGCTTAGCAATATATTTTTGCTTGTAACACAAGGAACAGAGAAGACCTTTAACCTTCACGGGATTTGAAACGCGATGGTGGATCTCGAGTTCCAACGGCATGAGCTGTGTCTCCGCATGCTCACCGCTCGCAGAGGTGGTATTGGTGAATCGGCGCAGGTGGTGGGTTGATGCGGTGGCTCCGGCTACGTTAACGTTCTCCATTACTCAGATCTGGTACGTGACACCATCAAGGATGAGACTGATCTTTGGTGGTGGCGGCAAGGTTCTCCGGTGGTGGATGAGGCGAAGATGAGTGATGGTGTGGCAGTGCCAATGGTGGTCCAAGATGAACACGACTTCAACGCTCCATAGACTCGTGAAGAACAAAAGGAGAACGAAACAAGAGAGAGAAGAAGATAAGGAGAGAGGGCTTGGGAGAGATCAAACAAGAGGTGATCGCAAGATGTTCATCGCGGCTGCTCTTTTCTCATTCTTTTCCTTCGTTAGGTTACGAGGAAGAGTATATATATATATATTCATGCATACATAAACGGCTACGTTTAATAAAGAAAAGGGAAATGATCATCTTGGTCCAATATGGTTATTAATTAAATTAGACCAAACCGGTTTTATAAATATAAGCTTGGATTAGGGTCGTTACAATTCTCCTCCACATAACCGGAATTCGTCCCGAATTCCAAGAAGAATCGGGAAAGAACTTCAACGGCTAAGGAAAAAGAAGAACACAAGATGAAAGAAAAATAAACCAATATAAACTTGGGCATTCTCATGCAATAAAAAAATGCTAACGACTAACTCGATCAGACTAGAAGTGTCATTATTTGTTTTGAAAATTCCAAATCCCATAAAACATTGAAAATCGTTAAAATCGAATCCCCACAGATCGCCATCCCGGGTCGGAGCCGGGACGGAACCCGCTCTGATACCAAATTGTGAAACCCGCATTTTCGAAATAACATAATAAATAATAATCTTCTGAAATATCCACTTTATTACTTCATAAATCCAATAAATAAATTAATATCCGAAAATAATGATAAGCATAAATCTAGTACTCTGAAAAATAAAAGCAATGAAAACGCCCAAAAGCATCAATCCAAAATGATCACTCCTGATCGTCAGTTTCACCTGAAAGGGGGACAAAGAGGGGTGAGCAACAGGGGAGTCACTCAGTGAGGTATGGGATGCTAAACCCGAAGTCCATGGACCCAAACATAACACTCCGAATAAATATAATTTAATTATAACATGAAACAACCACGGCGCCTAAAGTGCCCAAAGAACAAACAAAGATCCTATGTGAGGTGCACACTCGCTCACCGCCCACTCCCGGGCTAACAACTCTGGGATAAGTGCCTAGGTACACCGCCACTGGGACGATTATCGACCTCACGAGGCTACGGCTCAACAGGTCGACTAGGCTGGCCGCAACCCCCACACAACACAATTCAGCGTACAAATATACCTCTCTGTACCTGGCTAAAAATCCAAACTCCTCTCTAGTCCAACTATAAATATAAATCAAATTAAATCACACCAGCAAAAAATGTTGAATCATCTAACACCCTATTTCCGGTTTAAATAAAGAACCTAGTAACTATCAAATAGACTCCAAACATACATCAGACCGATTCAATTCACGAGGACGGAACATATTAGAACTAAATTATACTTATTTGAAGTCCTAGGTCGTGTACGAGAAATTACGAGAATAGCCCTCACCTTAGCCAAGTTCGGAAGTGATCGGGAGACGTGAAGACTTGACTTCACTTAAAAGTTCCAATGCTATTAGTGATTGTGTTGAATGAAACGTGTCTGTAACATCATCTTACGCCTTATTATTAAGTGATAGACACGTAACTCCATTATAGGTTGGAGTAAAATTCACTACACACATGCATGTACACGTTTGAAGCTTAGCAATATATTTTTGCTTGTAACACAAGGAACAGAGGAAGACCTTTAACCTTCACGGGCTTTGAAACGCGATGGTGGATCTCGACCTCCAACAGCATGAGCTGTGTCTCCGCATGCTCACCGCTCGCAGAGGTGGTATTGGTGAATCGGCGCAGGTGGTGGGTTGATGCGGTGGCTCCGGCTACGTTAACGGTTCTCCATTACTCAGATCTGGTAAGTGACACCATCAACGATAAGACTGATCTTTGGTGGTGGCGGCAAGGTTCTCCGGTGGTGGATGAGGCGAAGATGAGTGATGGTGTGGCAGTGCCAATGGTGGTCCAAGATGAACACGACGTCAATGCTCCATAGACTCGTGAAGAACAAAAGGAGAACGAAACAAGAGAGAGAAGAAGATAAGGAGAGAGGGATTGGGAGAGATCAAACAAGAGGTGATCGCAAGATGTTCATGGCGGCTGCTCTTTTCTCATTCTTTTCCTTCGTTAGGTTACGAGGAAGAGTATATATATATATCTATGCATACATAAACGGCTGCGTTTAATAAAGAAAAGGGAAATGATCATCTTGGTACAATATGGTTATTAATTAAATTAGACCAAACCGGTTTTATAAATATAAGCTTGGATTAGGGTCGTTACAATTGTAACATCCCGAGTTGTGATATGTGGAAAGGCTTAAGAGAATTGATTTGGCTACCTATGTCACCAAAGTTGACTTACCTTTTCCGTCACACATCTGTTTAGAACTCCAGGGTTAAGCGTGCTTATGCTGGAGTAGTGAAAGGATGGGTGACCTATCGGGAAGTGATTCGCGATAGCGTGCGAGTGAGGCCAAAACACGGGAAAAGGTCGGGTGGTGATTGCAGGGTCAGTAAACAATGATTTCAAGCCTTGGAAAATTAACGCACCGACTGTCGGACGGGATGGGGCTCACGGGCCGAGAGAGCGGGCATGGGTGGCCCATTAACCGTGGGCGGTTGGGGCGTTACAAGTGGTATCAGAGCTGGTTAGCCGTTTGAGTTCTGACCTGAGAGGCGTCTTGAGACCTGTCATGGGGCGCAACGAGGAAGTTCCGTTCTTTGAGAGGGGGTGAATTGTAATATCCCGAGTTGTGATATGTGGCAAGGCTTAAGAGAATTTATTTGGCTACCTATGTCACCAAAGTTGACTTACCTTTTCCGTCACACATCCGTTTAGAACTCCAGGGGTAAGCGTGCTTATGCTGGAGTAGTGAAAGGATGGGTGACCTATCGGGGTGCGAGTGAGGACTAAACACGGGAAAAGGTCAGGTGGTGATTGCATGGTAAGTAAACAATGATTTCAAGCCTTGGAAAAATTAACGCACCGACCGTCAGACAGGGGTGGAGCCCACGAGCCCGATAGAGGGATGTGTTGGATTTTCAGAGTTCAGGCTGTGGTGATGAAGAACAGCCCTTTAGGGCGAGATGAGAGCTTGAAATGATGAGAGAGAGGTCTGATGTGATTAGTGTGCATCAAGAACAGAAACAAGAGATTTAGAGAGATTAAGAGATTAAAGTATAAGAAAGGGGTAGATTAAGGGTTTCTGATCAAGAACACACTTTGTTTATTATGAAGGAGAGGGGAAATCCCCCTTACTCTCTTGGTTTCGAAATTACAATGACACAGCCTTATATAGGCTTTACAAAGACATAAATCAGAGCCCTAAATCTAATGGTTGATAATGCTTGAAGTAATGGACGACCAGGATGGAGTTTGGGTGAATCCTAGTGATGCTTGATGATTGGAGGAGAGCTCTGGTCAAAGGAAAGGCTGGCTCCTTATTGGTTTACCTTAGGCGCCCATGAACCTGTCCACTTAAGTGTCCAGATACATAGTCAAGGCTGCTCTTCCTTTACAGCAAGTGACAGCCTGTTTTGGACCACAACCATGCGCCAGCACACTCTTTTGTCTTCTTCTCTTAAAGGTTTGTCTTCTTCTCTTAAGCTTTTGTCTTCTTCTCTTAAAGATCAGAAGCTTGTCTTTTAGTCCCGGACTTTGCACGGGCCATACCATTTCGCCCTATTTTTGCACGAACTCCCCAAACATCTTTAAAACCATAATGAGACATTTTTGGGTTGCCCTATTTTTGCACGGTCCGTACCTTGCCCTATTTTTGCACGGTCCGTACCTCGCCCTATTTTTGCACGGTCCGTACCTCGCCCTATTTTTGCACAAGTCTCAAATCTTCTCAAATGGTTGAATGTGCAAAGTTAGGGATCGATCTGGTCCGTACGGATCCGTACGGTCCGAGTACATCCGTCCGTACCAAATCCGTACGGCCTCGCCCTAACTTTGCACATTCTCCTATTTGCTCCTTAACAGCCTTCTAAGTCCCTCCTGGACTTGGCCCTATCTTTGCACAACCTCCAGAGCACTTCTAAACACCTTTTAGACACTTCTAATGCCTTGTAGACAATCTCCGGAGGTTTCACCCTAACTTTGCACCAGACCCAAACTCATCTCAACTCTTCCTTTGGCTCCACTTCTTTCTTCAAGTTAATACTCCCCCTCAAGCTTGACTTTAGAGATCCTAAGTCAAGCTTGGAACCTTGAAGAACTCCCTCATTAAAAACCTTATGAGAAAACCCTCATAAGGAAAAGAGTAGAGCCTTCAAGGCCTAGGGATTGGCCAGTGGGTCTTTGGTGTTCTCATCAGTGTGATGGACACCAAAGACCCTGGATCATGGCCTAACCGTGATGTGCAACTCATTGGCTTCATTGCACATCACCAACTCCTTCTCGGAACTCTTCTTTGGGGCTGGCTTGTGTCTTCCCTTCTCTCATGGCTTGTTGCCTTCTCCATCAGGTCAGATCACACGCCTAGCTTCTTCTTGTCTTCTTGAGTATCCAAGTCAGGTACCTGATACAACATTCTACAAGTGTATCAGTTCTCAAGAGGTAAACCTATCATGAATATATAAAGAGATAAGATCAGGTTTACTCCCTTGTTTAAATGGTGAGGAGTGGCTGCTCTGAACCGCCACTTGAATCCTCACTGACTGAGCTTCACAGCTCCTTCTCTTATCATGAAAGCTCATCCACACTCCCCCTCAAGCTTGAGACCGAGTATTGAGAAGGTCCAAGCTTGAATGGTGAGCGCATGTTAACTCCATGATAAGCCTTGTGGAGGGCACCACCATCTTCTCCAGACTTGATGCTTGATCTCCACTCCATTACCATTGCATAGAGGAGATACCTCAGTCCACTTAACAAGCACTCCTCACATAGCTTGTTGAGTGACCTTCTTCTTCCCTCACTACGGCATGATCTCTTCTAGATCAGCATGCAAGGTCCTTGAGTAACACTGGTCATTGAGCTACAGGAACATCAGGTGGCTCACTTTGCTCCCCTCCTCAAGCTTGGATCGGTTATGTGTCCAAGCTTGAAGTGAGCCTCAGTGAGCCTTAAGATCAGGAGCACAACATCTCATGGACTGAGCATTCAACCACTGATCAACCTTCCCCTTTGAACTCCAATGCCTTCTGATCATCAGTCTCCTCCAGACTTAAGTGATGATCACTTGCTTAGTGTATCCACATACACTCCAGCAACCATGCCCAATGGGATTAGTCTTCCTCTTTCACTCGGATGTATGGTGCACCAAGAGCACATTTTGTGAACCTGAAACAACACTCAAACTCCAGCAAAGATAAGACACAATGCATTGGCTTTTGCCAATGTCTTACTAGCTTTGCACTTAGATGACCTCTTATTACATTAAGATCCATCTAATGCAAGCTTTCCATTCTCTAAACACTAAGCATGATCCGGCAAAGATACACTACTAAGCATTTAGGCAAACAACCCTGCCTTAACCGCATTCATAGACATGAGTCTTGAAGCATCAACCTTAAGGCAGTAACAAAACAGCAAGCATTAATCTTCAATCAGTTTCTACTCATGAATGCAAACAGCTTCAGATATTACCATCTAACATCCTAGTAAGCACCATTTAGAACTGAGATTAAGCATTACTAACATCACTCAACATCAGACAAAGCAGTACCTTAGGCGGTTTCAGTTTATGAGAGTTAACAGGATTAAGAACAGCATCTAACATCCTAACACAACTCATAACAGAACCGGGGCAAAGCATTTCATTTCTCAACATCAAACAAGACTCCACAATAAACACTAGCATCCTGGGACTACACAAGACAATACCATCAAGCAAGATAACCCACGGATTGCAACATTTCACTTAACCACAGCCATACACAATCACAAGCTCATATCAAGTAGGTTTAGGATTAGCTTACAACCAAGGAACCTGAGCTGGTTACTTGAGCCTCCTTGGTTACAGGTCATGAATCTGGTGGATTAGAGAGCTGGATCGTCACCCAACACCTTCTCCTGGTGTTCATACCCTCCTTCTTGAAACCGCAACACAAAAGGCTCCACCTTTCTTCACCTTCTCAAGTCGCCATCTTCATGAACAAGGAGAGAGCTTTCTTCTTGAAAGGTATAAGCTTGAACAGGAGATGGGACACGCCTTTAATGGAAAGGAGAGGAGAGGAGCGACCATGAAGAACCACCTTAGCTTCATACACCATCTTCTGGAAGCAAGAGAACTAAGGCTGGACAAGACTTCTATGGTTTGGATCTGTGATGAGGATGGACTTGTGATGATTTGCGGAAGCTAGATACCAAGTTCTGATGAACCTGGCTCTGATACCATGTTGGATTTTCAGAGTTCAGGCTGTGGTGATGAAGAACAGCCCTTTAGGGCGAGATGAGAGCTTGAAATGATGAGAGAGAGGTCTGATGTGATTAGTGTGCATCAAGAACAGAAACAAGAGATTTAGAGAGATTAAGAGATTAAAGTATAAGAAAGGGGTAGATTAAGGGTTTCTGATCAAGAACACACTTTGTTTATTATGAAGGAGAGGGGAAATCCCCCTTACTCTCTTGGTTTCGAAATTACAATGACACAGCCTTATATAGGCTTTACAAAGACATAAATCAGAGCCCTAAATCTAATGGTTGATAATGCTTGAAGTAATGGACGACCAGGATGGAGTTTGGGTGAATCCTAGTGATGCTTGATGATTGGAGGAGAGCTCTGGTCAAAGGAAAGGCTGGCTCCTTATTGGTTTACCTTAGGCGCCCATGAACCTGTCCACTTAAGTGTCCAGATACATAGTCAAGGCTGCTCTTCCTTTACAGCAAGTGACAGCCTGTTTTGGACCACAACCATGCGCCAGCACACTCTTTTGTCTTCTTCTCTTAAAGGTTTGTCTTCTTCTCTTAAGCTTTTGTCTTCTTCTCTTAAAGATCAGAAGCTTGTCTTTTAGTCCCGGACTTTGCACGGGCCATACCATTTCGCCCTATTTTTGCACGAACTCCCCAAACATCTTTAAAACCATAATGAGACATTTTTGGGTTGCCCTATTTTTGCACGGTCCGTACCTTGCCCTATTTTTGCACGGTCCGTACCTCGCCCTATTTTTGCACGGTCCGTACCTCGCCCTATTTTTGCACAAGTCTCAAATCTTCTCAAATGGTTGAATGTGCAAAGTTAGGGATCGATCTGGTCCGTACGGATCCGTACGGTCCGAGTACATCCGTCCGTACCAAATCCGTACGGCCTCGCCCTAACTTTGCACATTCTCCTATTTGCTCCTTAACAGCCTTCTAAGTCCCTCCTGGACTTGGCCCTATCTTTGCACAACCTCCAGAGCACTTCTAAACACCTTTTAGACACTTCTAATGCCTTGTAGACAATCTCCGGAGGTTTCACCCTAACTTTGCACCAGACCCAAACTCATCTCAACTCTTCCTTTGGCTCCACTTCTTTCTTCAAGTTAATAGGATGGGTGACTCACCGATAGGGGCGGTTGGGGCGTTACAGGTTCCTCCTGTTTTTTTTTAGAATCATGAAGATATTGCCATATGTCTAACCAGGATAATCATGAATCACATGAATAGAAATGGAGATAGCTTCTTCCTCATAACTCCTCTAAGATTTATTCAACTTCCTGGTCAGATTCCACTAATTAATGGTTCCAAATCATGCTTCTTACATCTTTTTTCCTCCTGATTTGATTAGAATCATGAAGATATTTCCATATGTCCGAATAGGCTAATCTAGAATCACTGGAATGGAAAGTAGAATAAGTTTTTCCTCATAACTCCTATGAGATTTATTCAACTTCGTGGTCACTTTCCACTGATTAATGGTTCAAAATCATGCTTCTTACATCTTGGTTCCTCCTAGTTAGATTAGAATCATGAAGATATTGCCATATGTCTGAATAAGCTAATCTTGAATAATTGGAACATAAAGTATGATAGCTTCTTCCTCATAACTCCTATGAGATTTATTCTAATTCCTGGTCACTTTCCAATGATTAATGGTTCCAAATCATGCATCTTACATCTTGGTTCCTCCTGGTGTGATTAGAATCATGAAGATATTGCCATATGTCTGAACAAGCTAATCTTGAATCACTAGAATAGAAAGTCGGATAGCTTCTTCCTCTTAACTTCAATGAGATTTATTCAACTTCCTGGTCATTATCCACTGATTAATTCCAAATCATGCTTCTTACATCTTGGTTCCTCCCGGTTTGATTCGAATCATGAAGATATTGACATATGTTTGAATAGGCTAATCTTGAATCACTGGAATACAAAGTATGATACGTTATTCCTCATAACTCCTATGAGATTTATTCAACTTCGTGGTCACTTTCCACTGATTAATGGTTCCATATCATGCTTCTTACATCTTGGTTCCTCCTGGTTTGATTAGAATCATGAAGATATTGCCATATGTCTGACCAGGCTAATCTTGAATCACTGGAACAGAAAGTATAATAGCTTCTTCCTTATAACTCCTATGAGATTTATTCAACTTCCTGGCCACTTTCCACTGATTAATGGTTCCAAATCATGCTTCTTAAATCTTGGTTCCTCCTAGTTTGATTAGAATCATGAAGATATTGCCATATGTCTGAACATGCTAATCTTGAATCATTAGAATCGAAAGTCGGATACATTCTTCCTCTTAACTTTTATGAGATTTATTCAACTTCCTGGTCACTATCCACTGATTAATGGTTCCAAATCATGATTTTTACATCTTGGTTCCTCCCGGTTTGATTAGAATCATGAAGATATTGACATATGTCCGAATATGCTAATCTTGAATCACTGGAATACAAAGTAGGATTAGTTATTCCTCATAACTCATATGAAATTTATTCAACTTCATGGTCACTTTCCACTGATTAGTGGTTCCAAATCATGCTTCTTACATCATCGTTCCTCCTGGTTTGTTTAGAAACATGAAGATATTGCCACATGTCTGACCAGGATAATCTTGAATCACATGAATAGAAACTGGGATAGCTTCTTCCTCATAACTCCTCTAAAATTTATTCAACTTCCTGGTCACGTTCCACTGATTAATGGTTCCAAATTATGCTTCTTACATCTTGGTTCATCCTAGTTTGATTAGAATCATGAAGATTTTGCAATATGTCTGAATAAGCTAATCTTGAATAACTGGAACAGAAAGTATGATAGCTTCTTCCTCATAACTCCTATGAGATTTATTCAACTTCCTGGTCACTTTCCAGTGATTAATGGTTCCATATCATGCTTCTTACATCTTGATTCCTCCTGGTTTGATTAGAATCATGAAGATATTGCCATATGTCTGACCAGGCTAATCTTGAATCACTGGAACAGAAAGTATGATAACTTCTTCCTTATAACTCCTATGAGATTTATTCAATTTCCTGGTCACTTTCCTCTGATTAATGGTTCCAAATCATGATTCTTAGATCTTGGTTCCTCCGGGTTTGATTAGAATCATGAAGATATTGACATATATCCAACAAGGCTAATCTTGAATCACTAGAATAGAAAGTCGGATACCTTCTTCCTCTTAACTTCTATGAGATTTATTGAACTTCCTAGCCACTATCCACTGATTTATGGTTCCAAATCATGTTTCTTACATCTTGGTTCCTCCCGGTTTGATTAGAATCATGAAGATATTGACATATGTCCAAATAGGCTAATCTTGAATCAAAGGAATAGAAAGTATGATACGTTCTTCCTCATAACTCCTATGAGAATTATTCAACTCCATGGTCACTTTCCACTGATTAGTGGTTCCAAATCATGCTTCTTACATCATGGTTCCTCGTGTTTTGTTTAGAATCATGAAGATATTTCCATATGTGTGAATAGGCTAATCTTGAATCACTGGAATAGAAAGTAGGATAGGTTTTTCCTCATAACTCGTATGAGATTTATTCAACTTCGTGGTCACTTTCCACTGATTAATGGTTACAAATCATGCTTCTTACATCTTGGTTCCTCCTAGTTTGATTAGAATCATGAAGATATTGTCATATGTCTGAATAAGCTAATCTTGAATAACTGGAACATAAAGTATGATAGCTTCTTCTTCATAACTCCTATGAGATTTATTCAACTTCCTGGTCACTTTCCACTGATTAATGGTTCCAAATCATGCTTCTTACATCTTGGTTCCTCCTGGTTTGATTAGAATCATGAAGATATTGCCATATGTCTGAACAGGCTAATCTTGAATCACTAGAATAGAAAGTCGGATACCTTCTTCCTCTTAACTTCTATGAGATTTATTCAACTTCCTGGTCACTATCCACTGATTAATGGTTCCAAATCATGCTTCTTACATCTTGGTTCCTCCCGGTTTGATTAGAATCATGAAGATATTGACATATGTCCGAATAGGCTAATCTTGAATCACTGGAATAGAAAGTAGGATACGTTCTTCCTCATAACTCCTATGAGATTTATTCAACTTCCTGGTCACTTTCCACTGATTAGTGGTTCCAAATCATGCTTCTTACATCATGGTTCCTCCTGGTTTGATTAGAATCATGAAGATATTGCCATATGTCTGAATAGGCTAATCTTGAATCACTGGAATAGAAAGTAGGATAGGTTCTTCCTCATAACTCCTATGAGATTTATTCAACTTCGTGGTCACTTTCCACTGATTAATGGTTCCAAATCATGCTTCTTACATCTTGGTTCCTCCTAGTTTGATTAGAATCATGAAGATATTGTCATATGTCTGAATAAGCTAATCTTGAATAACTGGAACATAAAGTATGATAGCTTCTTCCTCATAACTCCTATGAGATTTATTCAACTTCCTGGTCACTTTCCACTGATTAATGGTTCCAAATCATGCTTCTTACATCTTGGTTCCTCCTGGTTTGATTAGAATCATGAAGATATTGTCATATGTCTGAACAGGCTAATCTTGAATCACTAGAATCGAAAGTCGGATACCTTCTTCCTATACCTCTTTTAACTTCTATGAGATTTATTCAACTTCCTGACACTATCCATTGATTAATGGTTCCAAATCATGCTTCTTACATCTTGGTTCCTCCCGGTTTGATTCGAATCGTGAAGATATT
>CAJHQP010006806.1:0-36016 GCA_905132765.1 Moricandia arvensis | reverse complement strand
GGAGTGAAGGTAACATGACACTTCAAGTCATTAGTGACTTTCTTAACATACAGTAAGTTTGAAGCAAAAGTGGGCTTGTAGAATGCCATAGATACTTTGTCAAACAATTTCAAATCATGTACTCTTCTTATTGGAATTTTATCACCATTTGCTATCATCACATTACCTAAGGCAGGTTCTATATTAGTAATCAAACTTGAGTAACTAATGATATGTTGAAAAGCACCAAAGTCTATAACTAATGGTCTAGCATCTTTTAGAGCATTCATTGAAATACCAGTAATGCGAAAAGCATTTAGTGAGATATCGAAGTTCTAGGGTTACCCGAGTGTTCTTTCAGGGCCTTGATGAGAGCATCTAAGTCAGACCTCTTGATGGACTCATCTTGATGGTTCCTTGCAGTGGGGCAGGTTGATGTTGACGCCATGGCTCTTCCCATACCAGTATTGGAGGAGACTGAGCTCAGGTTGGCATGTTCAACTCCATCACTTGAGAAGTGAGCTCTAGCATCCATGAACTGAGGTGGCTCCTTGAACTTGTTTTGTTTTAGGTGAGGATGAAGGATCCAGCACTTTTCCTTCATGACCTTTCTTCTTGCAATGGTCACAGATCATGACCTTCCTATCATATTGCTTGTACACTCCATTGTTTGCCACTGCTTCAAATTGAAAGACCATAACCCGTTCTCCCTTGCTTCCAAACAACCCCAATGACCCTTCCTTCTTCTGAATTTGCGCACACACCTCATCAAGGATAATCAGGTAGCTCATTTAATTCCCCTCCTCAAGCATTGATTGAGTCTAGGTCCAACCTTGAAGTGAGCTGTTTTGAGTTTTAATATCATGAGTGCAACATCCCAAGGACTGCACATACAACCATTGAGCAACCCTTCCTTTCAGTACCAGTGCCTTAAGGTCACCAGTCTCCTCAAGACTTAGTTGATGACCTCTCCTTGTGTGTCCACCCACACACACCAGCGACCACTCTCCATTTCTCTAAAAATGGGAACTACCTTCCTCTTGAACCCAGATTGATGATGGACTGGAAACCCTCCTGAAACATCACTTACACT
The DNA here is from genome assembly GCA_905132765.1 of Moricandia arvensis. NCBI lineage: Eukaryota > Viridiplantae > Streptophyta > Magnoliopsida > Brassicales > Brassicaceae > Moricandia > Moricandia arvensis. The sequence goes on along the minus strand of CAJHQP010006806.1, from coordinate 34,944 downwards.
CCAAGCAAGATAAGACACAAGCATTGGGATCAAACCTTGACTAATCATTAAGTTTTATCCCCAATTTCACAAGCTTTACAACAGATTAAACAAGACATTATCAAGTTCTAATGATTGCAAGCAACCTCTCTAAGCACAAGCAAGATCATTTCAAATTCAAGACAAGCTACTTAGGCATTTTTTAAAAACTCCTTAATCTGCACCTGACATGAATATATATGCATCAATTTAAGGCCGCAACAAGATGATAATATGCAATAACCTTAGTCAGTCTCTAATACATGAATGCAATCAGTTTAGACAGAAACATTTAACAATCAAACACATTAATTTAGAGCAGGGATTAAGCATCATTATCACCAAACAACATCAGTCTCAATGCAACAACCGTAGGCGCTTTCATTTCATGACAACAAGAAGTTTTAGACATACTACTAACTCCCTAACAAGCTTCACTAGAATCATGTTGAGCACTTTCTCAAACACCAAGCAAGTCTCTTTAAACATCCTGGGACAGATTCTAAATCCATTTCAGTTCATTTACCAATCTTTAATATATCCTCAGGTTATTCAACTCAACACAACACACAGATTCCAAATCCATTTCAGTTCATTTACCAATCTTTAATATATCCTCAGGTTATTCAACTCAACACAACACACAACCAGTCATTATCACACTCAATATCAAGAAGGGACAAGAATAGCTTACAGCCAAGGAACCAGATTGATTCCTTGAACCTCCAATGGCATAAAGGTCATGACTTTTCTGGATCTGAGAGTTTGGATCGTTACCCAACTCCTGCTCCTTCAGTATAGGACCACCTTCTTGTATCTCCAACTCAAAAGATCCCTCCTTTCTTCATTAGTTTCAGCTCACCCTTCTGGATTGTTGAACAGAGACGTTTAATTGATAGAGGAAGACAGAAGGAGTATAGAGGGTTTGGAATTGGGGTGTCCGTACAAGTCCGTACAAATGGTCGACCCGGATGATCAACGTCAAAAGTTACCCGAGGTAAATGTAACTCGACCAGAAGTTACATTTACAACTTACCACTCCGATCCAAGCTTAATACACTGATAAGGAAGCACGGTTTACAGGCTGGCTCATCTGGCTAAGAAAGGAAGAGAATATGTTCAAGATACCTTTGGCATCTCACGTGTGAAGTGTCACATCCCCAGACTTGGATAAGGTCATCGGGACAGACCATGGTTTGAGGAAACGAACCAGTCAGGTCATATGACCTAAAGACAAGTGTTCCATGGTCTAAAAGGATGGTTAAGGGTGTTAGGAAACTAAAACTTAACCAAATCCAAAAGGATACAAGGTTAGACGAGCTGAACGAGTTATACGGCAGCTCGGTGGAAAGTGTAAGCAGCTAGATCAGCTGGATGAAGCTGAGCCTAGCTCGGGCTAGCTCACACTGAATGTGGTCAGCTCCCGGAGCTAAACCACTAGCTCACTCAGCTTGACAAGCTGGGAGTCATCTAAACTCAGCTGGATAGAGTGTTATGATGTTGGGCAGTTGGGCCGGTTTGGGCCAGGTTGGGCCAGCCTGTTGGGCGAGGTGGTTTCGCCATTTTGCCAATAGCTTGGGCACTCTATGGGTTCGGTTTAGGGCCTTAACGAAGGATGTAGGGCCATATATGACCTGCTAGAGGGAAAATATAGGTGAATAGATGCATGTGGTAGAAGTTATGGCCGAAAGGATGCAAAGGTGAACAGATGCATTTTTCTTTTTCTCTGGAGCATGAGTGATTGCCACACTCAAATGGATCCCTAAAGGTCTCCATTTTCGTCCTCACTCTGCTCCATAAAGTGATGATAGCTTTGCTGCCCCAAAGCTCTCCTTCACAATCATACGAGGCGCACTCCATTCCACACCTTCACTTATGTGCTCCTCCTTGTACATTTTGGAGTGTAGATATTATCTTGTCTCATTCAAGCTCCTACATTACACCACATAAAGAGCTTCTCCTCCTGCAACTCGGTTCAGCTCTTCTTGGTGTTCTCATTTCAACAGTCATCCTCAAGATAGGCTGGATATGAATATGAAAGCCTATCTTGCACAATAAGAACACTTGTGTACATCTCTGGACTTTTTCTCCTTCTGAATCACTTCAACCACCACTTTGATCTTTCCTTCTTCCTTTCTTCATTTAAGCTGTCCTTCGGAGGTGATGCCGGTTTGCCTCTTGTGGTCAGCCTGAGTATAATACTGCCATCTCGGGTCACCGTTGGTCTTCCTCTTTTGGGTCAGCCATCTTACAGTCGAGATCTGCCTGCAATGAAAAGCTTGTTTGGATTCCACCAGTTGGTTAGTCTCTATGGTTGGTCTTCATGATTCACATTCTAACAGCCCCCCTCAAGATTAGTCTGGATATGGAATGAAAGCCAATCTTTAAATTGGAATTATGAGTGTACACATCTTCTTCTTATGTTTGAGCTTCTATTTTTTGTTTCTGTTTGTTGAAGTAGCACCAATAGCACTTCCATCTCCTCCTTGAAATAACTTGTGTTTGTACCCCGTTTTTAAAAACTTGGATTCACCTTGCTTCTTCATTTTCTTGAACCGCTTCTTCATTTTCTTGAAACGCTTCTTCATTTGCTTGAACCGCTTCTGATGGGAGCACTATTGAAATCCTCCTTTGTTTTAGCTTCATGAGATCCTGAGATGTGATCCACAAAGCACAAGGCCGCTTAAAATAGCTCTTATTACAACATGAGTTTGTAAACAAACTATCTCCTCCTGGGATAGATAAGGAGATCTTCATCACCAATAAGAAATCCAGTTTTTCACACCATGTATTAACATACTTCTCCTCCTAAGAAGTTTCACACCATTTTTCTTCTTGAAAATACCTTCTTGAAAAAAACATCTTGAAAAACATTTTGTTTTCTTGTATGTTTTGGTCTGTTGGTAACACAAGTGGATAACCTCCACAGCCACAGCTACTTGATATAAAAAGAAACATCATGCATGTTTTGATGGATCCACCTCTTCAGCTTATGACATACTTATCTTAATACCCAGGAAAACACTTCTGATGTGTAGGCAGGTTGTCACCAGTGATAGAATGAAGAACTTCTTGTTTGGACCAGTTCTGGAACATCTTCAAAGCTGATCTCCAAAGGTTGTCTTCAACAGCTTCAAATTCCCTTCTTATTCTTGTAAAAGCCTTACTTTCATGCAAGTATACTGAACTTCAGCTCCTTGTCTTCTGGACCATCTTGTTCTTCAAAAGCTGCATCTTCAGCAGCTCATCAACATCAGCTCTCCAATAGTTCTCTGAAAACTCTGAAGTGTAAATTTCTTTTCTTTCTCGTTAGGCACGCCACTGCCTTTAGAGAATTGGTTGGTAATATGAAATTAGTAACCAGAGTATTGAAGGCCCAAAAACTTGAGCTCTTCCATCAGTAACCAGAATTTTGAAACAAATTTGAACAGAGATCTTGCTCTGTTTTTGTTTTTATTTTGCAGAAGCTTTTGGTTCAGGCATAACACTGCTCTGATACCATGTTGAAATTTTAGGGAATTGTAACCCCAAATATTTATGGTTAAGTACATGAAGATAAGGGGGAAGAGGCTCAATGGCTTTCTTAGTTTCCATTAATAATAACACATTGTTGGTGTCAAAACCGGTAACGGCAGAATCAATGCCTAAAAGTTTCCGGAAAATGATTTAATGGAAACTTAGCAACTTCCTACGAAAAATACAAAGTGACCTTAACGCTTTGTATAAACATACGAAGTTACCTAAACACTTTGTATAAGCTTACATTGTTACATGAACCCTTCACGGAGGTATCCGAACTAACCGAAACACTTCGTATGAAAGTAAGAAGTCACTAAACGATTCGTGTAAACTCGAAAACACTAAGAAATGTTAGACTATCTCTTGGTAAACGATTCGAACATCCAAAATAAGACATCGGATCACAACACAATCTACTTCGCTCGTCGGGCTAAGTGGATCCTTCACGACCTCCACTTCCCCATCGGGCGAGGTGGACCGATCCACCTCGCCCGACGGGCGAAGTGGATCCTTCACGACTTCCACTTCGCCCGTAGAGCGAGTTAGATCAATCCACATCGCCCGACGGACGAAGTGGATCAGCAACACAATCCACTTCGCATGTCAAACAAGGTGGGCTGGTCCACCTCGCCCTGACGGGCGAAGTGGATCCTTCACGACTTCCAGTTCACCTGTGGGGCGAGGTGGATCCTTCGCGACCTCCACTTCGCCCGTCTGGCGAGGTGGATCCTTCATGGCTTTCATTTTGCCCCTCGGGCGAGGTGGAGCAATCCACCTCGCCCGACGAGCGAAGTGGATATAGGCAGCCATCACGACTTCCACTTCGCCCGATGGGGTACTTAGGCAGCCTTTCATAAGGTCCAATCCAAAATCAATCAAAACCTATTTTTGTATCTTATCGTCTTCTATTATCGAGCTGCGATTCGAATAGATTTAAACTTTTTGGTTACTAGAACTATGTAACTCTTTGATAGCTCTTGCGTTCAAAGCTTTCATAATCCCTTGTAGTGATTGCAACACTTTTACGCAGATTCGAAATAAGATCTAACTTTCTCTAGGAATTCGTTTTTCTTATCTTTTCATATTTTTCCACATTTGTTTGGTTACTTGTCGTTGGCTTTCGCAGAGAATCCGGGATCTCAAGGAAAGTTAGGGTTTTCCTCACTTTCCTCTGATTTTACGTTCCTATATTTAAGGAAATCGACGGTGTGGAATCCAGCCCCCACAGTTTGGCGCTAGAAGGAAGTGGGTACGGATTACTCTTACTCATGGCCACAAAAGCCCTGATCGAAACTGTCTGAAAATATGAAAGAAAAACTTGCAGCACTGACTGCTCCTATGGACAACGCTTACGCAAACGCCTTAGTTCTCGACAAAATCGAAAACCCAATCGCGCCTTTTTGTCACAGGAAGAGCACCAAAAAAAGCTCACGATTTCTCTATCTAAACGGAGATGGCAACGATAAAATCTATCAAACCCCATAAAATATGTCTCGTTACTCGCGGACAAAGAGGCACATTAAATCGGGCTCTCAACTCACCGCTGTAGTTTTCCATACAACTTTCGTAAAAGTGTTTGGATAAATAAAACTCGCTTCGACTTCCTGAAATCACAGAGAAAATCTAGATTACTCGTGGGAGTAGGAGAACAGCAAATCGAGTAACCAAGACCCCAACTGATGTACCTCTCCCGAAAAATTGAAGTTTATCTCTATTGAATAACTCGAAACCTAAAACGGCTGACGAAAACTAAACTAAACAAAATGAGAGATCGTATCCCTCACTGCAAAAGCGTTTTCTGAAACCTAAGATTTTGTCAAAAATAAAGCTTCGATTGAATGTGACATATTCAGTGAATTCTCGATTATTATTGCTTAGGCTTACTTCGGAAAAACTGCTCAAAACTTCCTCGGGTAAATCCTGCGAAAACGAGAAGATTTTCAATTAAGTTGAGTCCCAATAACCAATCTCATCACATAACAGTTTTGTAAATTTAAACTCAACAAAGTTTTGCGAAACAGCTTTCGTAAAACTAAACTCATGACATTTTTCGGAATAACTTTCACAAAATCAAAGCTAGACAACATTTTCCGAAATAGTTTTCGTAAAATTAAACTCGGAAAATTTTTATGGAACATTGTTCGTAAAGTGATACGAGTTACTATCTTATGATACAACTTTCGTAGGATAATCCTGATACCATTCACGAAACAACCAAACTCGAAAGCATTCTCACAGACCGACGAGCAGTCCACTTCGCCCGTTCAGTAAAGTGGACTAATTCAATTCGCCCCAGTGGCGAATGTGGACCACTCCTTCAAATTCTCCTTAGTATCACAATAGAAATGCTTTTCGTTTCGTCTCAGTCGGAGTTTCCGTTGAGATTTTACGACAAAACAAGTAAGCTCGATCAACCATGACGTTCACTTCGCCCGTTGGGCGAAGCTGACCAGTCCACCTCGCCCCAGTGTCGAAGAGAACAACTCCTTCAGCTTCTCCTTCGAATCTCAATCAAAATGCTTTTTGTTTCGTCTCATTCGGAGTTTCTGTTGAGACTTTACGATGAAAACTAGTAAGCTCGATCAACTATGACATGTTATGTTTCTATGACATCCACTCGATTACCAGACGAATTTGCCGAGGTAGTTTGATCTCTTGGTCCAAATTTTCAGTTGAACTACGTTCGGCTTGATCCTCGGATGGGGTACGTAGGCAGCCTTTCATAAGGTCCAGTCCAAAATCAATAAAAATCTATTTTCGTATCTTTTCGTCTTCTGTTATCGAGCTGCGAGTCGAATAGATTTAAAGTTTTTGGTTACTAGAACTATGTAACTCTTTGAAAGCTATTGCGTGCAAAGCTTTCGTAATCTCTTGTAGTGATTGCAACGCTTTTACGCAGATTCGAAATAGGACCTAACTTTCTCTAGGAATTCGTTTTTGTTATCTTTTCATATTTTTTCACATTTGTTTGGTTACTTGTCGTTGGCTTTCGCAGAGAATCCGGGATCTCAAGGAAAGTTAGGGTTTTCCTCACTTTCCTCCGATTTTACTTTCCTATATTTAAAGAAATCGACGGTGTGGAATCCAGCCCCCACAGTTTGGCGCTAGAAGGAAGTGGGTATGGATTACTCTTACTCATGGCCACAAAAGCCCTGATCGAAACTGTCTGAAAATATGAAAGACAAACTTGCAGCACTTACTCCTTCTATGGCCAACGCTTACGCAAACGCCTCAGTGCTCGACAAAATCGAAAACCCAATCGCGACTTTTTGGCACAGGAAGAGCACCAAAAAAGCTCACGATTTCCCTATCTAAACGGAGATGGCAACGATAAAATCTATCAAACCCCATAAAATATGTCTCGTTACTCGCGGACAAAGAGGCACATTAAATCAGGCTCTCAACTCACCGCTGTAGTTTTCCATACAACTTTCGTAAAAGTGTTTGGATAAATAAAACTCGCTTCGACTTCCCGAACTCACAGAGAAAATCTAGATTACTCGTGGGAGTAGGAGGGCAGCCAATCGAGTAACCAAGACCCCAACTTATGTACCTCTCCTGAACAATTGAAGTTTATCTCTATTGAATAACTCGAAACCTAAAACGGCTGACGAAAACTAAACTAAGCAAAACGAGAGATCGTATCCCTCACTGCAAAAGCGTTTTCTGAAACCTAAGATTTTGTCAAAAATAAAGCTTCGATTGTATGTGACATATTCAGTGAATTCTCGATTATTATTGCTTAGGCTTACTTCGGAAAAACTGCTCAATACTTCCTCGGGTAAATCCTGCGAAAACGAGAAGATTTTCAATTAAGTTGAGTCCCAATAACCAATCTCATCACATAACAGTTTTGTAAATTTAAACTCAACAAAGTTTGCGAAACAGCTTTCGTAAAACTAAACTCATGACATTTTTCGGAATAACTTTCACAAAATCAAAGCTAGACAACATTTTCCGAAATAGTTTTCGTAAAATTAAACTCGGAAAATTTTTATGGAACATTGTTCGTAAAGTGAAACGAGTTACTATCTTATGATACAACTTTCGTAGGATAATCCTGATACCATTCACGAAACAACCAAACTCGAAAGCATTCTCACAGACCGACGAGCAGTCCACTTCGCCCGTTCCGTTGAGATTTTACGACGAAAACGAGTAAGCTCGATCAACCATGACGTTCACTTCGCCCGTTGGGAAAAGCTGACCAGTCCACCTCGCCCCAGTGTCGAATAGAACAACTCCTTCAGCTTCTCCTTCGAATCACAATCAAAATGCTTTTTGTTTTGTGTCAATCGGAGTTTCCGTTGAGAGTTTACGATGAATACGAGTAAGCTCGATCAACCATGACGTTCACTTTGCCCGTTGAGCGAAATTTGTCCAGGCCACCTCACACCAGTGGAAAAGTGGACTAATCCTTGAGCTTGCCTCTCGATTCTCAAATGAAATGCTTGTTGTTTCGTCTCAATCAGAGTTTCCAATGAAATTTTACGACCAAAACAAGTAAGTCTCATCAAAACTCCTCGGCTTGCTCCTATTCGACCTCTTGGACATCCTACTCACTCTGACCTCCATCATTGCGCTCTACTTCGAAACTTGATCAAAAACTTCTCTTGTTTCGTCTCGATTGGAGTTACCATTGGAACTTCATGATAAGAAACTGCAAATACTTGTTTTCTCGTATGAATCAAAATTGATTGTATAAAATGGCAACGTTTAACTTAACACCTTAGTTGCCTCAACTATACGATTAACTTGACGAGAAGATAAAAGTCGAGTCGGAAGATAAATGTCAATTTTCAAAAGATAAGCATCGAAACCAAAAAAATATGGATCGACGAGACCCGCAAGACAAGTTCGAGCCTAAACGCGGCCGACACGAATCAATATTTTCACTATTCGTAGGTTACGTACAGACACGGCAAGAGGAAGGAGAAAGAGCAAGAAAAACGGAGAGAAGGCAAAAATGAATCTTCGAGAAAAACTAAGGTAGATCTTGCAAACTGATCTAAACTCTCAGTTAACAGAGAAACGATCGCCACGCATACTCAGATCTCTTCCCAAAGAAAGAAAGAACTAGAGACACGAACGTCATCTTAAAACCGACGCGTTCCTAGATATTTTCTTAAAAACTGACGTATTCCAAGTCGCCAACCTGAAAATCACAAAGTCAAAATCCTAGCGTAGTCTCCAAAAACTTCGGTTCAGCCGTTTCCTTTCGTAAAAAAGGTGGGAATATGTACGTATACTATTTTTGTATACTCCCGTACTTAAAAAAACATTTTGCCTCGGCATCGAGAAAACGCTTTCTAAAAAGAAAACTCTTGCAGCGGTAGGCAGAAATTTAATTACGCAATGCGATGCCTCTTTAAAAAATCATCCAGAAAAGCAAACTACAACTTAAGGTTTTTCCAAACGCTAGCAACTTAGCCAAACCATCTTTTATATAACCTCGAGGACTATACAGCATCTCTTGTCGCAATCACACATCTAGAAAACCTTTATCAATATCAAACTGAAACTCGACGATTAGCCAAAGTCTCTAACACCCTTTCGACTTGATAAAGTAAGTTTCGTATAAAAGTTAAGAACTTACGAAAAACGTCCGGCGATTAGATCGTAGCGAAATAAACCTTGGTAAAACTCCACGAGTAACTCCAACCAACCTTCACCAAAAATCAAAATCAAAGCGGAAACGTTTCTCGTAAAGTCTGCGGAAAACATAGCTAGTTTGACAAGTCCATACATAGCACCGATTCACCATATTCAGGAATCTGGTTAGCCGTATGATAAAAACGTGAATGAGGAAGATCACGAATAATTGGCGAGGAACATTCTCCGTTTCCTTCTGTGAGAAACCCTTCTTATGAAACTTTCACAAAAATCCTTTGTATCTTCAAAACAAGTAATACAAAGCAACTTTCTTTAACCTCGCGGCTCGCCGAATTCTGCTTTTCCTTTCCAACGGTTACAACCTAGCAGGCAGTCATCGGGCACGGGTTCTTTATCAAGCCCCTTAGGCTCTATCTTCACAAAACCAAAAATAAATCAATTTTCTTACGACCAAAGGGAACATTATACGAAACATTCATCATATAACTGATACCAAAAGTGCAAAATCGTTTTGTAGCACCATCGGCCATCTTAGCTCGATAAACTACGACTTGGTACATAAATTTTAACAAACACTCTTTGGACCTCGACCAATTACGCCCTCCAATAAAAGTCCGAACAAGAATTCAGCACCCTCCATTAAGGAAATTCTAAACTAACATGACCTTAATGTTAACACGAAAGTGCCATAGGCTAATCCTTGACCAGAACGTCCTCGTCCACGCGGCTGAGTGCATTATTCTTGCCAAGTTGAAACATCTGAGCAACCACTGCTCCATCTGATCACTTAACGCCTAAACGGCATTCCACGATTTGTCTAAAAAAGCAAGTGATGATTATGCAAATAATTATCGTATAACCCAGAAACGAAAATCATACGATAAATTCTTCATAACAAAGCTCGGTCTTGAAATCCAAAACACTTGAACTTGTCAAAAATCAACATTTCTTGCTGAACATCCGCAAAAAAACCAAAACATTTTGCCGACGCAGGGATCAAGACTAAACCCTTGTTCTCCGAAAAAACACATCTAAGCCTGCAAACTTTTCAAACACGAAGAACGGCATACAAAACAGTCCGTCCACGACTATAAACCACGAACAACTTCATAAACATGTGTCTTTCACGAAAGCTAAAAACGGTAGTATCTACCATTAAGTTTGTTGCGTATAACAACGAACTCGCAACGTCCTAAAAAGACTAAGTTATCTCGCAGAGATAGCTCTCATACACCCGACACAAGGGTTATAAGGCTATAAAATAAATCCAAAATTTTGGGCAACACCTTCGGAGTGCTCGATTCCGACCAGACAAGTCGTATAAGCAGAGAAAATATCGCAGACTTTAAAGCGGTACGGAATCAGGAAGAAAATGCAACATGCAAAACGAAAGTCGAGTAGTCATCGCATAGCCTTAACCGAGAGTATACCTAGGTCTTTCCCAAACCCAGCACACTGGTCTCTAACGTCTCAAGGCATGAAATATCGGAAGATATGAGATCTTGAAAGCATGTCTCTTCCTTCACACCTAAACACTCACGAAACTCTTTCGTACATCACGAACAAGCAACGAACATAAGGATCTACAAGTAATAGTTAGGTTACGAGATGACAACTCCTAATCTTCCCTCTACACACATTTACACAACACGCTCGTTAGTGTAACCTCCTTTTATAAAAGTCTGGTTCATACAAAAGCCAAAAAAGCGGCAGAGATTCAAAGCCACCAACGGCCACACCCAAATAAAAACATAAGGCCACCCTTGGCCAAATCAAACAAACAACCAGAGCATAAAGGTCTCACTGGAAAATAGGTCGTAAGAACCCTAACTTCATAAAAAAACTACGAAAGGCTTGATCCCTTCTACAAGGGTACGTAGGAAGTCTTCACAAGGCGCATCTCCAATCCTACTTCATTTCGCTCTTAGAAAGTGAGTAAACTGCTATCAGCAAATATTTTATCCATTAATTCCACCTAACTTGCATAACCGCTCACAAGAACACCACGATTCTAACGAGCTGGGGGGGGGTTACCGTTGGTGTCAAAACTGGTCACGAAGGAACCAATGGCTAAAAGTTCCCGGAAAATGATTTAACGGAAACTTAGCAATTTCCTACTAAAAATACAAAGTGACCTTAACGCTTTGTATAAACATACAAAGTTACCTAAAAAATTTGTATAAGCTTACAGAGTTACCCGAACCCTTCCAGGAGGTATACGAAGTAACCAAAACACTTCGTATGAAAGTAATGTCACTAAACGCTTCGTGTAAACTAGAAAACACTAATAAAGGTTACACGATCTCTTGGAAAACGATTCGAACATCCAAAACAAGACATCGGATCGCAAGACAATCTACCTAGCTCGCCGGGTGATATGGATCGGTCCACCTCTCCCGATGGGCGAAGTGGATCCTTCACAACCTCCACTTCGCCAGTCGGGCGAGGTGGATACAATCCACTTCGCCCATCGGGTGAAGTGGATCCTTCACGACTTCCACATTTTGCAACGGGCAAAGTGGATCCTACACGACTTCTACTTCCCCCGTTGGGGTGTTGGATCCATCCATCTCATCTAACAGGCGAAGAGGGTCAAGCGAATTTATCTAATTCTGATTCATCCTGTTCCGAGAGCCTCCTTTCTGATCCTCGATCAAAGTGTTTCTTGTTTCGTGTCGATCGGAGTTACTGTCAAAACTTTATGACAAAAATCGTAAGAACATGTTTTCTCTTGCGAGATCCGAAAAGATCATATAAAATGACAACGGTTCATTAAACACAATAAGTTGTCTCTCTTATACGAGAAGTTTGGGTTTCCTTAAGGATCGAACTCGTTTCCGGAGCGTTCTTTCGATAAATCGTAAAAATTATCAAGTCCAAAAAAGGCCCGAGAAAGGCTTAAACGAGACCAACATCCAACTTATGATTTATTTGAAATCAAGCCCAATCGTTATGAAGGTTTATCCATTTTGTTTGCAGAAGAATATAAATGTTAAAGTTCAAAGAGATAAATGTCCAGTTTTTGAAGATAAACACGAAGATCAGAGGAAAATCGAAAATATCCAGAAGAGATAGATTCGGTCGAGGGCAAAAGCGGGAAGCGACAAACCGCCTCCAAGGGAGTATATAAGGAACTCTAGGCTGAAGATGCTGAGGGATTCCTCGAGATGAAATTTTACACCCTAGAACTCTCTACACTTAGAAACTTTAGGCATTATTCTCGACATGTTCTGTTTTTATGACATGCACTTGATTACTAGACGAATTTGCCCATGCAGTTAGATCTCTTGGTCCTTTCTTTCAATTGAACTACGTTCGGCTTGATCCTTGAAAGGGGTATGTTGGCAGCCTTTCATAAGGTCCAGTCCGAAATCAATCAAAACCTATTTTCGTATCCTTTTCGTCTTCTGTTATCGAGCTGCGACTCGAGTAGATTTATAGTTTTAGGGTACTAGAACTATGTAACTCGCTGCCAGCTCTTGTGGCCAAAGCTTTCATAATCTCTTGTAGTGATTGCAAAGCTTTTACGCAGATTCGAAATAAGATCTAACTTTCTCTATGAATTTATTTTTGTTATATTTTCATATTTTCCGCATTTGTTTGGTTACTTATCGTTGGCTTTCGGAGAGAATCCGGTATCTCAAAGAAAGTTAGGGTTTTCCTCACTTTCCTCCTATTTTTCTTTCCGATCTTTAAGGAAATCGACGGTGCGGAATCCAGCCCCCCACACACATACATATTTATACAAAGTACAAGACTTAATCGTCGAGCTATTGCATATCAGTTTACATCAGACACTAAAACCAGGAGCTAAAACCAGCTGAAGAAACCAAAGCCACCTCTTGTTTCTTCAGAAATATCTAGCAGCAAATTTTGACTTCTTTACTGCTGTATAATGAGCAAGCAGCTATTGTTGACTTTTCTTCACCTGCTTGTCACCAACTTGTGTGCTTGGCTACTTCTCCATATTGGATCATTACTGGGCCTGTTCTTCTCATTGCCTCTCTTCATGCTTGATGGACTTCTATTCCTTATAAGGATTAGGCTTCACTTCTTCATAAGCATATTAGGCTGCTGGTTATTTTGTAGTCGGATAGGTGGGGTTGTCTTCTTCTTGGTTCATCATGCTATTGGACTCTTCTTCTTGGGAAACTTGTGTAGAGAACCTGATTGGGCTACACTGAAATCTTTACTCACACCAATCTGCACAAAGTGATGTGTGTTTGCTCTTCTCATGGACCTTCTTCATTCTTCTTTTTATCTGGAGCATGAGTGATTGCCACACTCAAATGGATCCTTGAAGGTCTCCATTTTCGTCCTCACTCTGCTCCATAAAGTGATGATAGCTTTGCTGCCAAATCTCTCCTACACATTCTTACTAGGCGCACTCCATTCATCACCTTCACTTATGTGCTCCTTCTTGTTCTCTTTGGAGTGTAGATATTAGCTTGTCTCACTCAAGCTCCTACATTACACCAGATAAAGGGTTCTTCTCCTGCCACTCGGTTCAGTCTTCTTGGTGTTTTAATTTCAACAGAGAAGTAACACAACACTTAGATTTTGTGTACTTAGATGAATGGGGTATAGAATCAGTAAGCTAGAGTTTAAGACAATAGATAAAGAAGAGTTTAGAGTGAGTTTGCCAAGTATTAGGCTGCCATAAGAGATAAAGAGTTAAGGCAGTCTCTAAACCAGAATACTTAACTCCTTACAATGTGAATATTTTTTCGACACAAGAAGGGAGAGAGATCACACGATATTAGGGAGAGAAACTTGTCTATTGATTCTGGTTAGATGTTACAAGTGATGGACAAACCTGTAAGTAGGTAATACACATGATTAAACAATTACTAAAACATGAAAACATAAACAAATAATTCTTTTGAGAATAAGAAGAGGCCAAAGAGGATACACCCAAGGTCTGGCTCGTCCAGGAAGAGTAGAAAGGGACATGAGGCAAGGTGTGGTCTCCATGGTGATAGTGACAGGTCTGCTACAACTTCTTATGCACCCATGTGACTTTTCTCTGCCTAATTCAAAAAAGATCCTTCCTTTTGAATTCAAACTGAGTATCCTAAGTTTTCTGGAGGTTATCAACGTCCCTTAATCCTTCCCACACGTTTCTTGCCTTGCAAGGTAATTTATGTCAAGAAAATTGCTTGTGGAGCAAGTTTGTACGGACAGAACCAAATTGGCTTATCTTGATGAACTCTCTTTAAATAAGAAACGTCCCTTTATGAGACTATATAAGAGTTTATAAGGCTTTATAAGGCTGTATAAGGCTGTATAAGGCTTCATAAGACTTTATAATACTATATAAAGACTTTATAAGACAAAGAGATGAAGATATACTGGAATTAAGCTTGGTTGGAGGTATTGAAATGAAGACATGAAGAAACAAGAAGAGTAGTGCATATGGGCGAGTAGAAGGAGACTTGTCTGTACAATATTTGCATCACAAGCTATTCCGTACAAGAGATTGTGTTTAACTCGACCAGGGAATACTCAATACTCAATAGATCCATTGGGAACCAAGGAGACAAGGTGGAATTGTTTATAGTATTAGTCAAATTTTCTACTTAAGGGTTTCGCTCCTTGGTGACTGTTTAGGACCTGTAACTTTCCTCGACCAGAGCTCTCTTATTTTATTCATTCTCTTTGTTTATTCTATTTAATTCATTTTTTCCAGATGCTGAGGCAACTTGCCTCTAAATATTTGTAACCTATTTCAGTTCAAAGTAAGGAAATAAAATCTTCCTTCTCTCTCTCTCATCTCACGAATTATCTTATTGTCTCCCTTGTTCTTCCCTTGTTCTTCACTTATTCTTCACAAAACTTACATGGTATCAGTGCTTCCAAGCTCCTAAACCTTCAATCTCTTCTGAAAAACTACTCTACTCTTCATTCTTTTTCATTCTCACGGTTTATTTTTCTCAAACTCTCAAGAAACACTCTTTTACCCACTGGACAATAACACTTCGAAATGGAGCAGAGCAAGCCAGTGGTCTTTCCAGTCACTCTTAAGGGTGTCAACTACCTTCTATGGTCAAGACTGACCAAGAATGCCCTTGCTTAAAGAGGTTTATGGTCGCATGTCACTGAAGGTGAAGCACCAAAAAACCAGTCATGGAGAAGATGGTAAGGAGATTGTGGTGGTAGATGAAGGCAAATGGAGTCAAGAAGACTTTATGGTGCTATCTATCATCCAGAACTCAGTTGACGGCCCCATAATGGAGGCATACTCCTACTGTGAGACAACAAAGGAGTTATGGGATACTTTGCAAAAGGTTTATGGAAACATTTCCAACCATAGCAGTGTATATGAGGTGAAGAAGGTCATCAATATCCTGAACCAGGAGGATATGGACATCACATCACACTTTGGGAAGTTTAGAGCTCTTTGGTTAGAGGTAGAGATGCTGAGGCCAAGCACAACAGACCAACCCATACTGAATGAGAGGCGTGAGAAAGACAAGGTCTTTGGACTGCTTCTCACCCTCAATACGGCTTACAGTGACCTTATAAGGCACATTTTGAGAGCTGAGAAGTTACTAAACCTAGAGGAGGTATGCTCTCAGATTCAAAAGGAGCAAGGATCTTTTGGTCTCTTTGGAGGAAAAAGAGACCTTACCTTGGCCAACAAAGCTTAGATGACATCCGCAGACAAAGCCTACTTCAGATTAGAAGATAAAAAGAACGGAGTAACTTGTGACAATTGCAAGAAGGTTGGCCACATGAAGAACCAGTGCTGGATCCTTCACCCACATCTCAGGCCACTATCAAGGTTTAATGAAGCTAGAGATCATGAAGCTATTCGCCAAAAGGTCCAGCACATGCCTCAGCAAAAGCAGCAACAAGGCGAAGGGTTAGCCATGCGTTCCACTGCCCACATGGCTGAAACTACTTCTCAGCTACCCCATGATGATGCATTCATCCGAAAGTCAGACGTTGAGGCTCTTATAAAAGCCTAAATGCAAACTCTGTTAACATTATCAGTAATGTTCATAATGCTTTAAATTCACTTCATTGTGCATTACAAATTGCTATGTCTTTGATCATTGATTCATGAGCTTCTCATCATAGGATTAGGGATACTAGACTGATTATTAATGTTCAACCTGCTTTAGGAAGTGTTGTGATTAAAAATAGTGATAAAATACCCATTGAGGGCATAGGAAACCTGAAACTATTTAATAAAGAATCTAAAGCTCTCTACATGCCTTCTTTTTCATCTAACTTGCTCTCAGTTAAGAAAGCTACTACTGATCTTAATTGTCATGTTATTATGAAAAGAGGGTACTATGATGAAAACAGTTTTGACAACCTTAAAGATCTTTCTCATGCACCCTCGAATATGAAAGTTTTCAGAGCTCAAGTGCTTGAGTGATGAAGCACAGAAATGAAGATGATGCGGATGAGACTTTATGAAAATGGAAAAGGAGACTGATGAGAGTGATGAAGATTCGTGGGAGACTTAAGAGAATAAAGAGACTGTATGAGAGATAATAAGACTAAAGAACAAGAAATTTGAGTATAGAAAGTATAAGGGACTAAGAGATTATGAAGAGGAGAAAACTCTCAATTTCTGTTATTCATGCTCGACATACAAGATATTTAAATAGTTAAATGAGATATACAAGGGTTTCTTAATATGCAACAAAGCATGTGGATTCAAGTGAAGGAGGCTTCTCGGTTTGAATTGAAGGGACCAGAGGCTATACACGTTTTGGGACAGCCTGGCTCGCTAAAGGAGAACTTGGCTGAGAAACAGCAACCAAGGTCAATGACCCGTTCCAGTGATCAGTCCAGGTTCAGGCTCCTTCCTCTCAAGATTCTCCAAATATTCCATTTGATCCTTTCTTCTTCCATTGAGGCCAACAATAGTTCTTCATGACTTTGGAAGCAATTTTCTGCCATGGGAGTGTACGGATTAGGGTTTGGTCCGTACAATTTGCGCCCTATTTTTGCACAAACCCAAAATGTTCCCAAATGGTCGAGTGTGAACTTTTTGGGTCGACGTTGTCCGTACGGTCCGTACAGTCCGTACAGTCCGTACGGCTGTACGGTACGGACGCCCTTATTTTGCACATCAACCATTTGCCTCCAAACTTCTCCCAACTCTTCTTCCTTCATTACAAACGCCTCCTGAACCTTTTCTAGCTCTGCATAAGCTTCTGGACCCTCCTTAGATCTTGATCACTCTCTAAAGGGGTTTTTCCAAAATTTGCACATAAACCTTTAGTGAGTTGTTTTCTCACTCAGGTTAACACTCCCCCTCAAGCTTGACTCTAGAGATGCTAAGTCAAGCTTGGAACCCAGAAGTCTGTCCTCATTAAAAACCTTACCAAAGAAAACCCTCTTTAGGGATAAAACCTTGATAAGGAAAACAATAAGATCCTTCAAGGCCTAGGGATTGGCCATTGAGCCTTTGTTCCTTATAACAAGTGTGGTTGGACACAAAGGACTCTGGATCATGACCTAAACAGGTGCAGTAACACTTCACAACTTGCTCATCAAACTCAGCTTGACCTCTTCATAGACCCGGTTTGGGTCTCCTCCTCTCAACTAACTTCACAGCCAACTTAAAGAAGCTAGGAAACGAACATGATAATCTTCAGTGAGGCTCAAGCAATGGTACCTGATACATTATCCCAAAGTTGCATCAGTACTTATCTAGAATTTTCACATGGTTAAGCAACTTAGGAAAGGCTCAATAGTTTAAGCAAAACCAGTGATTCTAGCAACTTAGACAATCTTCTAAATGAAGCAAGATACCAATGATGGTTTTAACTAAGGCAAATGCACTAGTACTCATTCCATTTAACCACAGAAATTAGAACCAATCTAATCAAGCATTTTAAGTATCATTTCAAGATTTAAGAAGGAAATGATGAATGACTTGAATTAGTTTGAGTTCAAGTTACTTCCCTTTTTTTTGGATGAGAAGTGACTGGTTTGTCACTTGAATTCCTCACACTCGGCCAGTTGAAACCTCTTCATGGCAACACCAACTTGATGGGAGGTTATTTGGATTCTTCAGCTTCATTTTCAATCACCTCACCATAGAGGCCGCATTGAACTGAGCTTTCATAAACATACAACCAAGACTGCTCTGAACATCCTCTTTCCATATACACGCCACAAGACTTAACCCTTGTGAGTTTTGGCTCTCTTCCTTTTTCCAGGAACTAATGGGGTTTGAGTCACCTTAAGAGCCCTCACAAGGTTGTCTCTCATGGTAAGATATCCCACTCTACACTTCTTGTAGACTCGATACTAGACCATGGATCATGCATATTAAGACTCCCCCTCAAGCTTAACTCTTGGACTAGGGGAGGAGCTAGGCTTGTGAGTTTAGTGTATGCAGTGCCATGGTATTAAGGAACCATCAGTATTCACAAGACTTGATGTCCTAACCTTTGTGATTGTTGGCTCTCTTCCTTAAACCATGAACTAATGGTGTTTGAATCACCTTAGGAGCCCTAACAAGGTAGTCTCTCATTGTATGATAACCCACTCTACACTTCCTGTAGACTTTGGGACTAACATGTCCAAGTGGTATCATACAATGGCATAGACCTCTCATTGCATATTCAATCACACTACACTTCCTGTAGTTTGTGAACTGACTCGTCCAGTTACAATATGCAATGACATTAGACCATTATCTTTTCACCTTGGTTTGGTTTGTCACTGGTATCACTTCCTATGTACCTAACATCTGAAAACTAAAGAAGAATCTGAGTTTAAACGTGTAATAGAGACTTGAAGAGAGATTAGAAGAGAGATGGAAGAGATTTGAAACTAAAGGTCGAGCCTTTCTAAGAAACCATTTCTAGATTCTCAAGAACACTAGAGAGACTTGAAATTCTTGCTTATTGATTAATGAGGAAGGGTTAAAAATATATAGAGAAGGGTTACAACGGATACATGATAAGGTTTCAACTTGATTGTGTGGAGTCAAAGGTGGGGCGCGTACCGTTTGAAATCTTGTGGACGAGAGGCTCTACACGCTTGATCCGTTTAGAATCTTGACCAGATTCTTTCCTTTCCACCTGTGCCAGTCTTTCAAGGGAAGAGCTTACCTTAACCGTAAGGTTCGCAGATCCTAGACGTGGAGTAGAAAGGTAAATGATTAAGTTAACTTCTCTGGGTAAACTGGTTTGACCTTTGGTTGACCTTTTCACATATGGTCGACCAAAAGTTGTACTGCCTTGTACGGACCATCTATACAGCCTTGTACGGACCCTTTGATTTCGCCTTCTCCTGATTTCTTAAGGCTTATCTAATCTTTGTATCCTCATTTTTTATTTGGTTCAACTCTCCACCTCAAGCTTGACCAAGGGAACCAGTCAAGCTTTGATGCCTTGAGATCTTCCTCATTAAAAACCTTGCTAAAGAAAACATTCCTTAGGGTTAAACCTTTAACAAGGAAAAGAGTAAGAACCTCATGACAAAGGGGACTAGTTGCGCCTGGTATGATCAATTTGTCCCAACCTATGATGGATGGACTCAAGTGTCTTCTGCCTAGAAGCTTTACTTAATACATCGGCCAACCGATCTTCAATTTGATTATAACAAGGTAGAATCACTCCTTGAACTATCATCTGCCTCACCTTGTGGTAGTCAACTTCAATGTGCTTGGTTCTTTCATGGAACACCGAGTTGGAGGCATTGTGGATTTCTGCTTGGTTGTTACAATGCATGGTCATTGGCGTGAACTGATCTATCTCCAAATGCTTCAATATACCCTTGATCCAAACTAGCTCATTAGTCAGCTTCAACAAAGCCCTATACTCAGCTTCAGCACTCGAGCATGACACCACCTTCTGCTTTTTGCTCTTTCAAGTGACTATGTTCCCATCAATGAAAGTGCAATAGCCAGTGGTCGACTTCCTATCTGCTCGATCTCCAGCCCAATCAGCATCACAATATCCCACAAGTTCAGTGCTCTTATTACACCCCATCCACACTCCTTGCTCTGGTGAACCATTCAGATACATCAGGATCCGGGTAACCATGTACCAATGGTGCTCCTTTGGTCCTTGCATGTGTTGACTCAGCTGATTCATAGCAAAACATATGTCAGGACGTGTAATGGTTAAGTAGATCAGCTTACCAAGAAGCTTTCTGTAAAGCTTGGCATCTTCTAATGGTTGATTGTCTTCAATCTCCCCCTCACGCGGAACCTTATATCCATCTTTTAAGGGTGTCTTAACCGTCTTTCCTCCAAGCTAATCTGCATCTTTCAAAAGATCAAGTGTATATTTTTTTTGGGAAAGAAAAAAACCTTCCTTGGACCTACATATCTCAGTTCCATGTAAGTATTTCATTTCAACCAAGTCTTTAATCTCAAAAACAGACTTTAAGAAGTCCTTAGTCGATTGAATTTCAGCCTTGTTACTTCTTGTGATGATGATATCATCAGCATAAACAAGAAGGACTACAATACCTGATGGAGTGGTCAAGATGAAGAGGGTGTGGTCGGGTTTTGACTTCTTGAAGCCTTTCCCATTCAGAGTTGTACTCAGCTTGGTGTACCATGCTCTAGGTGACTATTTGAGACCATATATGGCCTTCTTCAGCTTCAACACATTTCCCTCCTTAACAAAACGCTCAAGACCAGGAGGAGGATGCATGTATACTTCGCCTTCAAGTTCTCCTTGCAAGAAGGTATTCTTCACATCCATTTGCCAAAGGTCCCATTCTTAAGTTGGCTGCCTTGTCAGAAGCCAATTCCTTGAGCTCTCCTTGGTTCTTCTCCTCATTAAATCCTCTTTCCCCTATAAACTTCACATCCCTGACACAAGCACCCTCCTAGTTACCGGATAATAGAACTTGTACGCCTTCTGAGTTGGTCAGTACCCAATGAACATACGCTTGGTGGTATTTGCTTCCATCTTGTTCCTTAGCTCCCCTGGTTTGTGAACAAATCAGAAACAACCAAAAACCGGAAGATGATCTAAGGCTGGCTAATACTTGTTCAGAACCTCAAATGGTGACTGATTATCAAGGACCTTGGTTGGGGTTCGGTTGATAAGGTACCATGCAGTAGGAACATCATCACTCCAGAATTTTTTTGGTACATTTGCTTGGAACATCATGGACCTAGTAACTTCTATAAGGTGCCTGTTCTTCCTCTCGGCTACTCTATTCTGTTTAGGGGTGTAGGGACAACTTGTTTGATGAAGAATTCCATGTTGAGATAGATTTTGCTTGAAGGCTCTACTTGTCCATCATTATCTGATCTAAATATTTTAAGCTTAGCATTGAAATGGTTAGTCACATAAGTTTGAAAACTTCTAAATGCAACAAGCACCATATCTTTAGATGGAATCAATGTTATCCATGTGTATTTTTATTTCTCATATACGAATGTGACAAAGTATTTATGGTTTTCTCTAGACAAGCAAGCAGCAGTCCAAACATATGAATCTATTAAATTAAAGCAGTGATCATAGATAGTAGTGGACTTATGGAACACAATCTTACAATGCTTGCCTAAAATACAAGCTTCATAATCATTATTTTCAAAAACATAAGGATATCCTAGTCTAGCATGCGACAATGCATTCTAATTTAAAGCAGAAGCATAAAAAAAAGTAAAATAACAACAATGATTAGGAAGAGAAGTAAGCTCTTTAAGTAAGTAAATGTCTCTTTTGTAACTCCTTGCCCAATCAAACGACTTCTTTCAATATCCTGAAACTTCACATCATTAGGACTGAAGATAACAATGCATCGTAAATCATTGGTGCACTCCTTAAGAGATAACAAGTTTGATGTAAACTCATGCATATAAAAAGCTCTAGATTCCTTATCACACAGTTTTAACTTGCATATGCCCCTTATTGGAATCCTATCACCATTAGCAATCATAACATATTTATGCGCATGTTCTGTTTCTTTAATAAGACTAGTATCACTAATCATATGATGTGATTCACCTGAATCAACTTCAATGGTTTAGACTTGCTACAAGCACTATGTGATAGATTAGCAATCCTTGAGTGAGTATATTCATCGGTTTGATCATGAAAACTAGCAACCTTAGATGCACCAAATGAATACCCCCTGAGGTGACCAAAGATGTTTCCATTTTCTTTGAGCATCTTGATGAGAGCATCCATTTAGCATCCATTTCTGATCGGTGGATGAACTCATGCTCATTTGGAGGTTGGATTGTTGAGCAGTCTAAGTCAGCAATGCCTTGTTCTCAGCACGTTCACGTCCTTCAGTCTCATGTGCCCGGTTTGAGGGTCCAACTCCACTCATCGCATGTGTATCACTTCCTCCATAACTCACATTTTCCCTTGCATCACTGTCCTTCATAAACTTGGTTGGTTTGAGATGTTGGTGAAGGATCCAGCACAGGTGCTTCCTGAGACCTTGTCTCTTGCAATGATCACAGTTCCCATTAAAACGCCTATCTTTGTACTTGTTAACCTTGTTGGCTTGAGGCACCTCGGCTTGATTATCTAAGGTAAGCTCCCCATTCCCTCCAAAGAGCCCCAATGACCCTTGTTCGTTCTGGATATGTGCACAGACTTCTTCCAAGGTGGGTAACTTCTCAGCTGGCAAGATCTGTTTCACCAGGTCATTGTAGGTGGAGTTAAGGGTGAGCAAGAAGCCAAAGCCTTTATCTTTCACACGGCTTTCATTAAGCTCATCTGGATCTGTTGTACTCGGCCCCAGCATCTCAAACTCGGACCACAAAGCTCTTAACTTCCCAAAATTCTTGGTGAACTCCATATCTTCTTGTGCTAAGATGTTGATAGCGCGGTTGATCTCAAACACACGTGTAAGGTTTGAGATGTTCCCATACACCTTCTGGAGTGTATCCTATAGGTCCTTTGCCTTCTCACACTAGTTGTATGTCTCTAAGATCGACATATCTAGAGAGCTTTGAATGATAGACAGTTGAACAGAGGTGGTTAATTGATAGAGGAAGTCTGCAGGAGTGTAAAGGGTTTGGAATTGGAGTGTCCGTACAAGGCCGTACAGAAAATCCGTACATGCCGTACAACTGGTCGACCCGAATGATTAAGGTCAAAAGTTACTCGGGGAAATGTAACTCGACCAAAAGTTACATTGACCACTTACCACTCCGATTCAAGCTTGATACACGGAAAAGGAAGCACGGTCGACAGGCTGGCACATGTGGCTAAGAAAGGAAGAGCATCTGGTCAAGATACCTTTGGCATCTCACGTGTGAAGGCTCTCGACCAAGCATTTGTATTAGGCGCCTTCTCTAGCCTTGACTCTAAACGCTTAGTCTTCTATCCGTTGTAACCTTATCCTAATGTTACCCTAATCCTCCTTCTATATATTGTAACCTCTGTCGAGCAATAATAATCAAGCAGCTCATTTCTAATTTTCTTTAGTCTCTCTATTCTCACTCGTTTAGTCTAATGGGTTCTTGAGTCTAAACCGTTCAAAATCTCTTCCTTTAGTCTCAAATCTTCTTAATCTCTTCTTTCTTTCATCCTTTACTCAGATTCTACTCAAGATTTCATGGTATCAGAGCCAGGTTCACTTGAATCTGGGTATTGATTTTGAATACACAAAGATCTAAATTTTTTGGGCCGTGAAGAACATTATGGAGAACACAAGGACTACTGTCATTCCGGTTCCTCTCAAAGGAGGAAACTACTTTCTCTGGTCTCGTATGGTGAAGACAGCCGTGGGAAGTAAGGGTGTATGGAACCATATCCTCTAGGATGAAGCTCCAAGACTCATTACTCATGAAGGCGACAGAGAAATGATCGTGTGTGATGAAGTGAAGTAGATCCAAGAGGACAATTTGATGATGTCTATCCTCCAGAGCTCACTGGATCCGTCGATCTTGGAAGCCTATAGCTACTGTGAGAAGGCTAAAGATCTGTGGGATATACTTCAGAAGGTGTATGGGAACATCTCAAACCTCACACGAGTGTTTGATATCAAGATAGCCATCAACAAGTTAGATCAAGAAGACATGGAGTTTACCAAACACTTGGGAAAGTTTCAAGCTTTATGGTCGGAACTTGAGATGTTGAGGCCAACCACCACAGATCCATATGAGCTGAATGAGAGGCGTGAACAAGACAAGGTATTTGGCCTCTGCTCACACTAAATGCTACCTACAACAACCTCATCAAGCACATCATTAGATCTGAGAAGCTCCCAACACTTAAAGAGGTTTGCGCGCAAATCCAGAAGGGACAAGGGTCCTTGGGACTCTTTGGAGGGAAGGGGGAGCTTACACTTGCCAATCAAGCCGAGGTGCCTCAAGCTAACAAAGTTCACAAGTATGAAGACCGGAAGTTCACTAGAAACTATGAAGAGAGGAGGTTCGGGGGAAACTGTGATCATTGTAAGAGGCATGGTCACAAGAAGAGCCAATGTTGGATACTCCATCCTCACCTCAAGCCGGCCAAGTTCATGAAGGAAAGGGAGGCACGAGAAAATGTCACCTATGGTACGAGTGATCAAACAGGAGATGGAACTTCAAACCGAGCAAATGAGACAGAAGGTCGTGAAGGTGGTGAGAGCAAAGCCTTGGTGACCTACACTGCCCATCAGCAACGACCAAACGAGCATGAGTTCATCCGCCGATCTGAGATAGATGCACTCATCAAAATTCTCAAGGATAGTGGTAACACTCTTAGTAATGTTGAACGAACTGATAGTTCCTACACTCAATCTAGGATGCTTGGTCAATCTCACACTGCTCATAACATGTCTAATCCATTGATAGTAGATTCGGGTGCATCTCATCATATGATTAGTGATACCAGTCTTATTAGAGATATTGAACATGCGCATGGACATGTAATGATTGCTAATGGGGATAGGATACCAATAAAGGTGTAGGCAAGTTGAAACTGTTTGACAAAGAATCTAGAGCCTTTTACATGCCTGAATTTACTTCAAACTACTATATGTCAAGAAGTGTACCATGCACTGATATGCATTGCAATGTTATCTTTATTCCTAATGATGTGAAGTTTCAGGATATTGAGAGCAGTCGGTTGATTGGGAAAGGAGTACCCAAAGGAGACCTTTATATGCTTGAAGGGCTTTGTTTTGTGCCTGATCATATATGCTCATTTACTTCTGTTTCTGCTTCTGTTTTAAATAAGAATGCTTTGTGGCAGGCTAGACTAGGACACCGTCATGTTAGAGCTTTAAACTTAATTATTCCAGGTGTTGTGTTTGAGAATAATGATTGTGAACCTTGTATTTTAGGCAAGCATTGTAAGACTGTTTTTCATAAATCCACAACCATCTATGAACCTTGCTTTGATTTGATTGACTCTGATATTTGGACTGCACCATTTTTGTCTAGGGAGAATCACAATTATTTTGTTACATTAATAGATGAGAAGTCTAAATACACCTGGATAACCTTGATTCCATCTAAAGATAGGGTGCTTGATGCATTTAGAAATATTCAAAGATATGTGACTAACCAATTTAATGCCGAGTTGAAAATTATTAGATCAGATAATGGAGGAGAGTATACTAGTCAAGCTTTCAAGCAACACCTATCTCAACATGGCATGCTTCACCAGACAAGTTTTCCCTACACACCTCAACAAATGGAGTTGCCGAGAGGAAGAACATACATCTTATGGATGTTGCAAGGTCGATGATGTTTCAAGCGAATGTCCCATAGAGGTTTTGGAGTGATGCATTTTCTACAACTTGCTATCTCATCAACAAATCACCAACCAGGATCTTGGACAACCAGTCACCATTTGAGGTCTTGAAAAAGTATAGACCAACCTTGGATCATCTTCGTGTCTTTAGTTGCCTATGCTTTGTTTTTAGACCAGGAGAGTTGAGGAACAAGTTTGAAGCAAAGAGCACTAAAGGGATGTTCATAAGGTACTCGCCAACTCATAAGGGTATAAGTGCTATGACCCAATAACCAAAAGAGTTTTGGTGTCTAGGGAGGTGAAGTTTCTTGAAGAAAGGGGGTATTATGAAGAGAAGAACCAGACAACGTTGAAAGATCTAGTATATGATAAAGCGGCTAACTTGAGGATAATTCTAGGGAGTCTTAGGATCAATCTCTTCCAGGATCCTAAGACTGGAGGAGGACAACCACAAGGTCCCCCCCCCACAAACAATGAGGAAGTTCAGGCTCCACACTTCGACCATGAGGGGGAAAATGAACCTGAAAGGAACTATCAAGAAGAAGTAGGTGAAGACTCAGGTTCTCATGATCAAAGTGTGGAACAAGAGGAAGAAATTGTAAATGAAGAAGGAGAAGGATCAGTGCATGACCGAAAAGTTCAGAATCATGATCAAGAACCAGCAGTGGATCAACAACTAAGGAGGATGATACGGCCTCAGATAGCTCTAGAAGCTCTAATACCCCTAGCACGGTATTGGGTTGAAGCCTCGTCCCAAAACTCTCTTGAAGGTGGGCTGGTGTCGTAGTCCAAGAGATTTAAAGGCTCTTGGATGCCTGATGATCTTCACACAAAAGTTTTGGACTACCTTGTGTTGTTTTGATTCGCCTATCTATGAGTGTAACCTCTTATAGGTTGATGCATGTTGGAAATCACGTAAACAGAAGAGTTAACTTCCTGGTGATGATAGATGGATTTGACCACGTGAATGATTAAGGTAGAGGTCTCCAAGGAGACAAAGTTGAAGCCAAAGCTTAGGTTTTTATTAGTAGAGTGCGTAGTTATTATGTGCAGAGCTTTGGCTTATAAAGACAAGACTGAAAACCCTAACTAAAAAACCTTTTTCCTAATCTAAAAAGGATAAACTAAAACGTATTTCTAATTGGTTTAAGAAAACCCTAACCCTAGTCTAAAAAGTAAAACCTACCTCTAATGGGTTTACAAGAAAATTGAAATACACCTAAGTTACGTAAACCGGCCAACTTGAACCAAGATGGTGGATCCTTCCACTTCTTGGGCTTCAAAGGCTCTTGTTCAACCTTCTCCAACAGATGCACGACCCAAATAGCTTCTAGCCTGTTCCACTTTTTCCTTAGACTTACTTGATCAATGAAAATCCTCTTCATTGTCCAAGTACAGCTCCGATCCATTAGCTGCTTCTTTAACTACATTGTCCACCATTCCATTCTCTCCCACTATCCATGTTGCAAGCTGATGATGAATGCAAGTTCCTGTTTGAGTAGTAATCATGTCTTGGTCGTCCATCTCCTTGTGGCCGAACTACCTTGTTGTTGACGGTTGATCCAAGTAGTTCCAAGGACGCATCAAGAGCTCTCAGCATCTCTCAATCCAATATTTTTGTGAATAAGCCAATAAGCTCCATGTTTTGACCTTTGAAACACACCTTAAACAGTGACCTAGCTGGTTCACACATATTCTTTAAATCCCTGAAGTGAAGGCTGATCCAGATCGCATCATCCCCTTCTCCTTTAAAAGGATTTGCCTTCAAATCCAGTTCTCCTAATATGATAGAACCATTAATATGCTGCTCCAAATGTGTTGTTCTTTTAGCTAGTGCTTTTTCGTTGCTCATGTGTACCTTTTGCTCTCCAAGTTGGATAAAGAATTGCATTGGTTGTTCGGGTGGCCGAACCAGTCCAATGTGGATGAGTAAGAGTACATCTCGTTCATCCCTTGTATCACCACGACCACACCTGATATTGACCTGACAATTATTCTCCATATGGTCTGGTGGACGAGTTGTGATACCTCCTTTGCCCCTATTATTCTTTGGTTTGTCATCGTCCATTCCAAGTTCTAGCAATGCCCATCTCGAATTGTCTTGATTAGTTGTGAAACTAAGCAAGGACGTGTATTTTTTGTGTTTGATGCTTGTTCTGGACACACCATCTTCTCCTCCATCAAAAGGATTTGACCTAAAATCTCGTTCTTTAAGGATGAATGGACAGTATAAGCTCAGATTCTCGGCGGCTGTTCTTTGGACGAGGGTGTTACTGTTGTCTCCTTGCACACACATCTCTCCTCCTGGCTCAAAGACGTGGTCGTGAAGTCCCGTTACAAACCTCTGATGCTCTTTGAGATTGAACTGAATACTTACAAGAGGTTCTGTTAGTAAACCATAAAAATCTAATGAATTCACCTTGTTCAATCAAAGTCTCCGATGACTCCGTATGAACTACAAGCTCCTCATCAAGCTTTCTTTCTTCAGCCTTGATTAGATCAGTCACGTTGCCACACATGGCAGATTGGTTCCCCTCTTGTTCCAGCTGAATATACGAGTTATCTTTTTGCAAAGAAGTAATTGGTTCCTGTACAATCTCTTGTTTCTCCTCAGCTTGTTCCTTCTTATAACAACTTACTTCTTCAATTCCTACTGCTTTTGGTGGTACTGACCTGAGTTTTGGATTTTGTAACACCGCATTGAGTGATTGATCAATTATGTCCTTGAGGTCAACCCTGAATTATGGCTTCCCAAATAGTTGACATAAGCAAGATGTGTTTGAAGTAGATGTGTCTTTCTTTGTGCAT
Organism: Moricandia arvensis; assembly: GCA_905132765.1. Classification (NCBI taxonomy): domain Eukaryota; kingdom Viridiplantae; phylum Streptophyta; class Magnoliopsida; order Brassicales; family Brassicaceae; genus Moricandia; species Moricandia arvensis. The sequence goes on along the minus strand of CAJHQP010006806.1, from coordinate 6,343 downwards.
CACCACCATAACAGCTCATAAGCTTTTCTTGGGCTGTCTTAGGTCGTGCTCTCTTGTGTACATCCTGGACGATTTTATTCTCTCTTTTACGTTCTGCTTGATTCTTGTTTTCTTCCCTCTCTTGCAACAACTCCCTTGTTGCTTTGCGCACCGCCTTCTCCTTAGGGTTTCTTTTGCTTGACATTGAAGATTGCTGGGTATACGATGGATTAACGTGATATTAGGTCAAAAGAAAAACCCTTAACCTGCAAGCGGTTCTGATATCATTTGATACGGGGTTAGATAGCTCTAAGAGCTCTAATACCCCTAGCACGGTATTGGGTTGAAGCCTCGTCCCAAACATCCCTTGAAGGTGAACTGGGGGCGTAGTCCAGGAGATTTAAAGGCTCTTGGATGCCTGATGATCTTCACAAAAAAGTTTTGGACTACCTTGTGTTGTTTTGCTTCGGCTATCTACGAGTGTAACCTCGTATAGGTTGATGCATGTTAGAAATCACTTAAGCAGAAGAGTTAACGGTTGTCCATCTCCTTGTGGTTGAACTTCCTTGTTGTTGACGGTTGATCCAAGTAGTTCAAAGGCCGCATCAAGAGCTCTCAGCTTATCTCTATCCAATATTTCTTGGAATAAGCCAATAAGCTCCATGTTTTGACCTTTGAAACACATCTTAAACAGTGACCTATCTGGTTCACACATAATATTTAAATCATTGAAGTTGAGGCTGATCCAGATCGCATCAGAGGAGCACTAGGATCAGGAATCCTCCGACCAACTGAGTGAACACCATAGTGTACTACAATGCTCATGAAGTAGAGAATCCACTCCAAGTATCCTGCTCGCTTGCTCACTACCTTGAGGAACATTGTGTGTTCATGATGAACCTGGATGATAGCTATATTCCTCAGACGTATGAGGAAGCAATGAAGGACAAAGAATTGAAGGAGTTAGTGGGTGCTGAAGCAAACGTAATGATCAAGAATGATACTTGGTATGAGAGTGAACTACCAAGAGGAAAGAACGCAGTATCTAGTAGATGGATCTTCACAATCAAGTATCTTGCAAATGGGAAGATTGATAAGGAGAAGACCAGATTGGTGGCAATAGGGTTTACTCAAACCAATGGTGAAGACTATCTAGATACTTTTGCTCCAGTTGCAATGCTTCACACAATCAGAATAGTGTTATCAGAGGCAGTGAACCTTAAGTGAGGTTTTTGGCAAATGGATGTGTAGAATGCATTTCTTCAAGGTGAACTTGAAGATGAGGTTTACATGTATCCTCCTCCTGGGCTAGAACACTTGGAGAAGGAAGGGAATGTTCTAAGGTTGAAGAAAGCTATCTATGGTATCAAACAGTCGCCAAGGGCATGGTACAACAAATTGAGCACCACCTTGAATGGGAAAGGCTTCAAGAAATCCAAAGTCGACCACACTTTCTTCACCCTCATTACACCGTCAGGTATTATTGTACTTCTAGTGTATGTTGATGATATCATCATCACTGGAAGTGACAAAGAAGGTATCCAAGCTACTAAGGATTATCTAAAATCTGTATTTGAAATTAAAGACTTGGGAGAGATGAAAAACTTCGTTGGAATAGAAATATGCAGATCCAAGGAAGGTTTATTTCTGTCTCAAAGAAAGTATACACTTTATATTTTGAAGGATGCATGTATACAAGGAGGAAAGACAGTCAAGACACCTTTGGAGGATGGATACAAAGTTCCACGTGAGGGGGCGATAGAGGACAGTCTACTATTCCATGATGCCAAGCTTTATAGAAAGCTTGTTGGTATGTTGATTTACTTGACTATCACACGACCTGACATATCGTTTCCTATGAACCAAGTAAGTCAACATATGGAAGGGCAAAAGGAAGTGCGGTTGACAGGCTGGGTCATGTAGATAAGAAAAGAAGAGCATCTGGTCAAGATACCTTTGGCATCTCACGTGTGAAGGCTCTCGACCAAGCACTTGAATTAGGCACCTTCTCGAGCCTTGACTCTACACACTTAGTCTTCTATCCGTTGTAACCTTATCGTAATGTTACCCTAATCCTTCCTCTATATATTGTACCTCTGTCAAGAAATAATAATCAAGGAGTTCATTTAATTCTCTTTAGTCTCTCTAGTCTCGCTCGTTTTGTCTAATGGGTTCTTGAGTCTAAACCGTTCAAAGTCTCTTAGATTAGTCTCAAATCTTCTTAATATCTTCTTTCTTTAATCCTTTACTCAGATTCTACTGAAGATTTCATAGACATCACGAAGTTGTCTTCGTGGATCCATTCATTTCATCACACACGACAATCTCCTTGTCGCCTTCATGAGTTTTGGAGCTTCATCCTCGAGGATGTGGTTCCATAAAACCTTACTACCCACTACTGTCTTCACCACACGAGACAATAAGAGGTAGTTTCGTCCCTTGAGAGTCTTTGGAATCACCGTAGTTGTTGTGCCCTCCATCTTGAATCTTTCACGGATTGAAAAAGGTGTTCTTGAGTGTTCTTGAGTAAGAGACGAAATCAAAACCTAGATTCAAGTGAACCTGGCTATGATACCAAGAAAACTAAAGAAGAATCTGAGTTTAAATGAGTAATAGAGACTTTAAGAGAGATTAGAATAGATATGGAAGATATTTGAGACTAAAGGTCGAGCCTTTCTAAGAAACCATTTCTGGATCCTCAAGAACACTAGAGAGACTTGAAATTCTTGCTTATTGATTAATGAGGAAGGGTTAAAAATATATAGAGAAGCGTTACAACGGATACAGGATAAGGTTTCAACTTGATCGTGTGGAGTCAAAGGTGGGGAGAGGCTCTACACGCTTGATCCATTCAGCATCTTGACCAGATTCCTTCCTTTCTACTTGTGCCAGTCTGTCAAGGGAAGAGCTTACCTTATCCAATAGCATAGCCGTTGATGCCCTGATGAACACACTCTTTGTTCATTCAAAGTTCAGGGACGACCTTTACGGAAACCCGACAACGTCGCTTCAGGATGCAATCGCTCGAACCAATAATTTTATTCGCATGGAGGAAGATACGCGGGCAATAATCCACAAGCAGAATGTCGCTAAGCATGTGGTGGGCAAAACCCCCGATACACGACAGGAGCCGCGTCAACACGTCGCCAGCGATAAGGCGAACCAGAAAAAAGGATTCATCTACACCATGAACGACGACGGACAGCCCGGCCCAGCAGTCGTTGTCCGAGAAAAAGGTTGGAACCATTGCGAGAGAGACCCCCACGGGAAAGCTCTCGCCTCCCCCGAAACGTCTAATCACGGCACCAGTCCGAATCCGACCTCCCTTGATCTCAGCAAATACTGCGATTACCACAAAGTTAGGGGGCACGACACCAAGGAGTGCAAGCACCTACTCGAGGCCTTGCTCACCTCGTACAAAAAAGGTACCTCAAACGTCGAGCTGCCTAAGCAGAAGCCAAAAAACAGCAAGAGCTGGAGTAAGAGTAAGGAACTAAGAGCACAGCGACCTACGAATCGGTCAGCCCAGGGTGAACGCCGCCAGAACGATAAGAACGATACCAAAAACGAAAGTGAAATCGGGGAGGTTTCGCCGAACGAAGAGCAGCTAAAGCAGAGTCGCCGCGTTTACGTCATCTTGGGCAAATCCAGCTCTTGGGACGAGGAAACACAATTAAACGCGACTAACGACTCGTGACCAAGCCTGAAACAGCGCGAGCATCCCCTGCCCCGAGCCGATACCCTCGTCGGTCCGGACAATCTACGACATGCACTCAAGCGAAAGATCACTCTCCTGCCTGAAGACTCTCCCGCCGACCTACGAAGCACGATCAGTCCGCGTTCTGTGGATTTGCGGGATCGACTAAACTCAAAGGTCGATGACCTTAGAATCAAACTCAATCGCCATAAGCAATCCGACTTACGGCGAAAATTGGAGAAAAAGGAAGGAATCGAAGCGTCGACTCGTGTCCCAGATATGACCTCAGATTTGAGAGACCAACTCGAAGCGCGCCGCGCCTCGCGAATAGGCGTCATCATGGGAGGGTCACCCCCTTGTGGAGACTCGGTTCGTTCAGTCAAGGATTATAGGCGGCTAGCGAAAACCTCGCAAAAATGGCCAAGTAAGCACGAGAATGATCAGCAGATCACTTTCTCGTCCGCCGACACGACCCACGTTCATACTCCGCACAATGACCCGCTGCTAGTCGAACTCGGAATCGGTGAATGTCAAGTCACCAAAGTTCTTATTGACACTGGAAGCTCCGTCGACCTTATTTTCCGCGAGACACTGGATAAGATGGGAATCAATTTACGTGACATGAAACCCTCCTCCCGTTCCCTGACCGGTTTCAACTGCGCGTCAGAAACCATGATAGGCACGATCCGCCTGCCAGTTTACGCATGCGGCGTAAACAGAACCCTAAAGTTTTCCGTCATCGGCACCAAAGCTCCATATAACGTTATTCTCGGGACCCCTTGAATTCACTCGATGAAAGCAATATCATCGACTTACCATCAGTGCCTCAAATTTCTGGGTCCCGATGGAAGGATTCAAACACTTCGCGGGGACCAGCAGGCCGCACAGGACCTCTTGATCACAACTATGAAACTACAGCGTTCAACCTTACATATCAACGCGGTCGCGCAATAGATCCAGAAGGTCTACCCACAAAAGGAAGAAGTCCTCGAAATCCCGATGGACGATGCCGACCCGAGTAAAATAGTCCGCGTCGGGACGCACCTAACCGACAATATGCGCAGCACAATTATCGCATTCCTCAAAAGGAACATGACGACATTCGCATGGATGACTTATGACATGAAAGGAATCGATCCCAGGGTCATATCACACGAGCTCAACGTCGACCCTACCTTCAAACCGACGCGTCAGAAGAGGCGCAAGTTAGGTCCCGAGTGATCGAAAGCAGTGAACGATGAAGTTGAACGTTTCCTCGCAGTCGGATCTATCCAGAAGTACGTTACCCCGAATGGCTGGCAAACCCCGTCGTTGTAAAGAAGAAGAATGGCAAAGGGCGGGTGTGCGTGGACTTCACCGATCTCAACAAAGCCTGCCCAAAGGACAGTTTTCCGTTACCGCATATTGACCGACTAGTCGAGTCTACCGCGGGAAATGAGCTATTGACCTTTATGGACACATTCTCCGGATACAATCAGATAATGATGCATCCCGATGACCGCGAGAAAACGGCATTCATCACCGACAGAGGAACTTATTGCTATAGAGTGATGCTGTTTGGCCTCAAGAACGCGGGAACAACTTACCAGCGGCTTGTCAACCGAATGTTCGCAGCAGAACTTGGGAATACGATGGAAGTATATATCGACGACATGCTGGTTAAATCTTTGCGCGCCGACGACCATCCAGATCACCTGCGCACCTGCTTTAAAACTCTAAACGAATACGGTATGAAGCTCAACCCGGCCAAGTGCATATTTGGTGTGATGTCGGGAGAATTCCTCGGCTATATCGTCACCCAGAGGGGGATCGAAGCAAACCCGAAGCAAATTTCGGCGATCCTCAAACTCCCCAGTCCGAAAAACAGCCGAGAAGTACAGCGCCTAACCGGCAGGATCGCAGCGCTCAACCGGTTCATCTCCCGTTCCATGGACAGGTGTCTCCCTTTCTACGAGCTGTTACGAGGAAATAAGAAGTTCGTATGGGATGACAAGTCCGAAGAAGCCTTTACTCAGCTGAAGCAATAGCTAACGACCCCTCCGGTCCAGTCTAAACCAGAAGAGGGCGATACGCTCTACCTATACATCGCGGTCTCCGAGACAGTGGTCAGTAGCGTCCTCATTAGAGAGGATCGTGGCGAGCAAAACACCATAGAAGTCTTAAGCAACCAGCCTCTGCGCACAGTGATGCAAAACACCAATCAATCTGGCCGATTGTCGAAGTGGTCAATCGAACTCAGCGAGCATGACATCGTCTATAGGAATCGCATAGCGACCAAATCACAAGTTTTAGCTGATTTCGTGGTCGAGCTCCCCCCAGAACTAGAGAAGGATCTCGCACAACCAACCAGAAACTGGATCCTCCATGTCGACGGATCTTCGACAACCAAAGGGTCAGGCGCCGGAGATCAGTTGCAATCGCCTATGGGCGAATTGATACGTCAGTCATTTAGCTTCAGCTTTGCCGCTTCCAACAACGAGGCCGAGTACGAATCCTTGATCTCTGGACTACACCTGGCCAAGGCTGCTCAAGCAAAACGACTAAGCGCCTATTGCGACTCTCAGCTGGTAACAAGCCAATTCAGCAGCGACTACGACGTGCGGAACGAACGCATAGACGCGTACCTTAAGCTCGTCCAAAATCTCGTTAAGGACTTTGAATTCTTTG
>CAJHQP010006805.1:0-36021 GCA_905132765.1 Moricandia arvensis | reverse complement strand
ATCTGCCTTTTAGATCACTTTGAGCGCGACTCATGTCAGTTGTGGTGGAAAATTTCAGGGCACAAGTAATGTTGCAACGTTTGGTAATGCCTCACAAGCATAGAGCTCTTTGTCATAAGTGCATATTGAGTGTTGCTCCTCAAACTCTCACTGAAGTATGCAATGGGTTTTCTACCTGCTTCAACACGGCCATACATTCCTGATGCTCACATTCTATTTCAAAAGTTTGAGAGTGTCAGTGAAGCATAAGAGAGGTGATTGAGTAAGGCTTCTCTTTAGGGCTTGGATTAAGCCTTCTTGTTCTTCTCCCCACTTGAATACCAACTTATCTTCTTTATTACTTAGTTAAGGGAGCGCAATGGTGCTAGCCTGCCATCTTTAAAGAAGTTCCGGTCAAGTCCATATGGGAACTCTCACTTCTCCTACTTGAGGTTGGACTCGGTCCATTCCTTTGATGTCCTTGTCTTCTCATCTATACCTTACTTCATGCTGGATCATCATAATAGCTATGAAAACCATAAAGTATAGTGCATAGTGCACTTCTTTAGGTTTGATAAAGCTTCTCATTTCTGAAATTCAAGATCAGTTAAGATGATTAAATGCTTCTTCTTAGGTTTTGCATAATTACTAAGATTATCAGAAGTATATCTAGATATGCCTATGAATGATTAAGAACATTGATTCATTAACCTCTTATGAATTTGTACTTAGGTGCATTGTCAATTCCAAATGGTCATAACATAACTTATGTTCTATCAATACCATGCTTAAGTTTTTAAATTGCATGTTTTCATCAATCCGGCTTCTTTTCTATCCTTATCTTGATGAATAACATCTTTTTTAAAATGATATCTTAGTAAAGATGCAAGACCATTTGCAATTTCCATCAAGCATATATCAAGTACTAGGGATATGGGTGGCTGATACTTACTGTTGAGTGTGTGATTGATTCAATAACACATACAATGGTACGCATCCTTTTCTTAGGCCTAGGAGACTGACAGTGTACCTGGGCTTAAACTTCCTGGATAATAGCTTCTCCATGAGTTTTTCACTTGTCTTTGCAACTCTTGGTCTCACCGGATTGCTCTATTATGCTGGAATCGGTGGAAGTGTGATCTGTGCACAAAGTCTATCTGGTGCTCAATCCCTCTCATGGTGGTTTAACCATGGGATTGCCTCTGGAACACATTCTGGTGGAACTCTGCAAAAGAGAAACCATTCATCGGAATACATCGGTGTAGATCAGGTTATAGTTCAAGATGAGTCTCTTTACAACTAAGTAATATGGTGATTGGTTTAGAGTTGGAGTTTTTGATTTATACTCATGTTGCATAGAAGTTTGGCTGCTTCTTTGTTCCAGCCGGTTTTAGACTCGAATCTCCTTCTTCTTTTGTGTGAGTGTGAACTTGATTCTTGTTTGCACTGTCTGTGGTGTTCAAGTGGACAGATTGAGAAGTCTTGCTTGCCTGAAGTCAGAAAAGACTGCTTCTGTTGGTCGAAGCAGTCTATGTGATCACAGCGCCGCTATCAGATTGCAATGGCCTTGTCTCATAGGAGTATGTGACCGTCAGCTTGCCTTGGCAGGACATCTAGCACAAGACGGTGGTCATCTTCATACTCTCAGTGGTATGGGTATGACAGATGAGTTCTTGAGACGCTCATCGTGTGCCTCTTCATTCAGACCATTGGCACGGGGTATGGCTTGTGGATGCTTTGAATCCTTCAACGCAACTTCTCGGCCATTCGTCTCAGTCGGAGCACTCAGGCACAGACTTCTCATCTACATGATGTGGGGCTGCACGCCTTTCTTGGCCCAGACACGGGTGTAGAAGAGTTCTCGACGTGCTCTATCGCGTCTCAGCCTTGTTTGCGAAGCCGTTAGAAGTGCTTCGCTAGCGTACTAGCTAGTTCCCTGGATACTGGTTGGCTTCTTGCAAGGCTCGTTCTTCAGTTTCTTCTTGGTCAGTCAGCTCGTGTTGTCTTCTCTCCTGAGGTGTACTCTCGATCTACTCGCACAGAACATGACTCTCTTGTTTGGTTACACTCATTGGCATAGTGTGCCTCTTCGTTGGCCACTATGAGCGATCTTGACATCCACGAGCTCTCGAACTGAGATGCTCAAGCCTTGCCTGTTTGCCCTTCGCAAGCAGCATAATCGGCTTTGTTGCCTCTTCTCTGGATAGGACTGGTTGTCCTTTTGGAGATGGTTCTAGTATCTCCTAGCATAAGGTGTCTTCTCTTCCTTGTTGTGGTGCTAACCGTTGGAGGTCCATACTGGATGTGCGTGAGTGTGCCCTCTCGTTGCTTGACGAGTTGTGTCTCAACAAGGATAGCCTTGTGTAGCATCTCTTTATAGCTCCACATTAATGTTGCATCTCAACATTGTCTGTTTCTCGGTTAAGCACAAAGGAACCGTGACATGGTTGCTTCTCTATCTCTGATATGTTGCCCTCAACATAAGCAACTCCATCTCTTGGTAATACTCTCCACTGATCTTGAACTTGTGTAAGCTTCTCAACGGTGGTGCAAGTCTCTAAGATAATGGCTTGGACAAACCTCTTGCGCATGATTTGACTTCATCTCTGTCCAAGTTCAACCGGTTCCTCTCCATTCCTTCTACGAGTTGTGAGGTATTGATCCCACCAACTCAAGGCATAGTCATAGAACTCAGTGGCAGCCAATTTGAATCTTCTTGTGGTTGGTGTATTGCTTGCACTGAAAGACTAGCTCAATCTTCTTCTCCCATTCAAGATATGCATCCGGATCAGCCTTGCCGTGGAATGGGGGTATTTTGATCTTCAAACCGGCAAGATCATCTCCTTGATTCATTCTTCTCTCATGGGCACGTCTAGGTCTTCTTGAGGATGAGCTGAGGTGATCATATTCGTCATCAGTCTCCTCATAACCATCATGCTCTTGGCGAGTGGTTTGGCGATTTGCTTGGTGTGCCGCTTGTGGTCTCTCTTCTCTCCTAGTCTCTTGGTTAGGTAAGTGACTAGTGGCTCTCCTTATGTCTTCTCTCAGTTCTCTCCTGATGTCATTGAGGTTGGTCCTCATCATCTTGGTCATGGTTGCCACCATACTTTGGTTAAGTTGATTGGTCATTGCTTCCATGAGGAGTTTGTTTCTCCTGACGAGTTCGGCCTCTTCCTCAGACTCGGACACCATGGTTCCTGCTTAACAACAAACAAGACAACCAGTAAAGAGTTCTAGGGAAGAAGACAAGCAAAAAGGAAAAGAAAAACAAGTAAAAAGGCAAAGATAACAATCGTACAAAGCAAGACAAAGTGAAAAGGAAATTGCCTAAGAAAAGGAAATCGGTTCAAGCAAAATGGAATAGCTTCTAATCTTTTTCCTAAACTCTCTTAAGCTTTCCTAGCAACCTAATAAGCTTCTTATACTCGTGTTCTAGGTGATAAACAACTTAGACACAAGAACAAAGTGATCGACAATGAAGATGCATGCGGCTAGGGTTTTTCTCTCACTAGGGTTTCCGAAAAACCCAAAAAAGGAAAGTCTAAGAATGCTTGTCTAATCTATTATGAATCTCGAGCAGCCCTAAACAAAGTAGTCTAATGCTTATTCAAGATGTTATGGATGCAACACGGATGCAAGAATCAAAGGCAAGCAAGAAACAAAAGCAAGAGAAAAAGCGAACACTTCTTTCTAGTTATGCGAATGATAAACACAAAGAAACAAGAAGGGATAGCGAGTACTTCCCAACCAAAGTTGCTCTGATACCACTTGATGCGTCCCTAGGATGCTCTTTGGTTGATGGGAATGGATAATCCTTGCAAGAACGAATCTAAAGACTCAAGTCCTTCAAGGCGTGTGGATCGGATGGTGACACAAGAGGGATGAATGAACTCTTGATACTCCTAGATGAATGGTTTGGATATTACACACCAAACTAAGCACCCTTAACTCTGGATATGACACACCAGAACTCGGCACACTTCTTTTAGAGAGAGAGAGAGCCGCAAAAGATGAATGACTTCAATAGAAAAAGGTTGCGTGAGTACAATAGGGCATAAGGGACCCTTTAAATAGGAAACCAGAGACATGCCTCTAGGGTTTCGACAATGATTCAAAAAAGGAAAGAAATAAAAACTATAGTCTAAAGTTTAAAATGAAATAACATGTAACTTCTATTAGTCTTGGACCGAGTGTAGCACTTAGGTGATTTGTAGACATGTTGTGGCCTCGTTAAAAACCTTCCTTCTAGAAAACCTCGTGGGACAAAACCAAAAGCAAGGAAAAGAGCACGCACTCCATGTCTGCCTAGACACTACCGTCAGTTTGGTGTAGAGATGGCTTGAATGGTGATCAAGACATCTCGGATCAAACCTTGTCCAAGACCTTCTTGTTGTGGATGTGAAGTGAGTAATCCAACAACATTCTCCTTAAGGCTTCTTGACTCTGGAACGAGTCATGGGACCGTTCATGAATGGTTAGAGCATCCTCATCAAATGGTTGATGCATTGTGGCTTCATGTTGCTCATCTAAACTCTCCCCATTGTCTTCCTTAGTGATCCGGTCCATGATCACATCACACGTGTTTTAAATTTATCTAGTTATAATTGTTTGAAAATTGTATTTTGAAATTAATTATTTTTTTTAGTATTTTTGAAAATCTTTTATATATTAAGTTAACTTATATATAATGTTTTTATTTTTGAAAGTTTACCATATTTGATATTTATTTATATTTATGCTGAAATAATACAATTTTGGGTAATATTGATATTTTTAGAAATAAGAAATAAAAAAATGATTTGTCATAATATGATTGCTTGTTTAACATCCTATGTGGACACCTTCAATGGCTTATAGCCTAAACTTTATATAATATAAAAATCATTTGTTTTAAATTTATCTAGTTATAATTGTTTGAAAATTTGTATTTTGAAATTAATTATTATTTTTGTTAGTATTTTCGAAAATCTTTTATTTATATATTAAGTTAACTTATATATAATGTTTTTATTTTGTAAGTTTACCATATTTGATATTTATTTCTATTTATACTAAATAATAAAATTTTGTTAATATTGACATTTTTAGAAATAAGAAATTAAAAAAATGATTTGTCATAATATGATTGCTTGTTTAACATCCTATGTGGACAACTTCAATGACTTATAGCCTCAACTTTTATATAGTATAGACACTACAGAAATCACGTGTTTTAAATTTATCTAGTTATAATTGTTTGAAATTTGTATTTTGAAATCAATTATTATTTTTGTTAGTACTTTCGGAAATCTTATAAATATTAAGTTAACTTATATAAAATGTTTTTATTTTTGTAATTTTACCATATTTGATATTTATTTCTATTTATACTCAAATAATACAATTTTGTTAATATTGTCATTTTTAGAAATAAGAAATTAAAAAATAATTTGTCATAATATGATTGATTGTTTAATATCCTATGTGGACACCTTCATAATGTTTTTATTTTTGTAAATTTACCATATTCAATATTTATTTCTATTTATAATGAAATAATACAATTTTGATATTATTGACATTTTTAAAAATAAGAAATTAAAAAAATAATTTGTCATAATATGATTGGTCGTTTAAAATCTTATGTGGATGCTCTCAATGATTTATAGCCTCAACTTTTATATAGTATAGATGATTGATTGTTTAATATCCTATGTGGACACCTTCATAATGTTTTTATTTTTGTAAATTTACCATATTCAATATTTATTTCTATTTATAATGAAATAATACAATTTTGATAATTGATATTTTTAAAAATAAGAAATTAAAAAAATGATTTAGCATAATATGATTGGTCGTTTAAAATCTTATGTGGATGCTCTCAGTGATTTATAGCCTCAACTTTTATATAGTATAGATGATTGATTGTTTAATATTCTATGTGGACACCTTCATAATGTTTTTATTTTTGTAAATTTACCATATTCAATATTTATTTCTATTTATAATGAAATAATACCAATTTTGATAATATTGACATTTTAAAAATAAGGAAATAAAAAAATGATTTATCATAATATGATTGGTCGTTTAAAATTTTAGATGTTTTATTAATATGTGTGAAAACTCTAAAACATTCATCTTTTAGAAACAGAGGGATTATAGATTAGTACACGTCATCGTTAACCATAACATATTTTTAAACAGATCAAATTATAAAGTTTTCGTTATGATATGTTTATACAGGCTAATGTCATCTTTTAAAAATAGTCAATTTGTTTTCTGAATTGTCAAAATAAAATTAGTGGTGGAGAAGCTATGCGAATCCAAGCTGTATAGAGAATATTCGTTAATGTCTTATAGCAGAAAGACTACAAAGCCCTCGTTTTCCTCCACATATTAAAAAAAAAAAGAGGCTATTGAGTCGGGGTTTCCAGATTGAATTCGAATCGAAATAGTCAATGACGTCTCGTAGATTCTCTTTTCCTTCTCCTGCAAGTCCTTTTGGCAACGGTTATTTCCGTCTCAGCATATCTACCGGGAGAGTGGAAGACACGAAGTCGAAGTCAATCGCTCACAGAGAGAGTTTGATTATTTCGCTCGTCGCTCTCCAATGGCCTGGAACCTACTGCCGTGGAACTCGTCATTGTTGCTCCAAAAACGCTTGCTGTAGAGGGTACGTTTTTTTATGTGTTTCTTTGATCTGAAATCTTTAGCTAAGGATATGGCTGTTTGAAAAATATAGGCCTTTTAGTTTGCTATTGATTAATCTTATTTGTTTTTTTTTGACAGCTCGAACGCTCCAACTCAGTTCACCATCCGTAAGTTTGATTTTCTGGTGACATTTGGAGTGGTTGTTTTCATATATAAACGTTTCTGTATCTAGGAGTTATATGTTGAAGATATTGCATACCCTGGTTTTGTTATAGTTACTGAACTGGTCTGATGCGTAATTTTGTGTATGAGTACATGTGTGTTCCTCCACTCTCTGGCATCAAAACAATTTTGCTCTAGTTGTGAGTCAGCTCTCTTCTATAGTATTTTCAAAGGGATTTGCTGAAAAATGCTACTTTCTGTCTTCTTAGACCGGTTGATGCATGCAGATCCATAGCTGCTTTTCGCTGTAGGATTTCTTATTAATAAAATTAGTCATCTCTAATACTTAATCTCGTAGATGGACTATGGCCGGACTATAAACGACGGTTCTTGGCCTTCATGTTGCTATCGATCCGACTTCAATGAGAAGGAAGTAAACATTCATAATCTACTTTTATTGTTGGAGTTTTCTTAACTTGGTCATGTCTTAATATCTCATTCAAATGAAGATTCTCAAATTACAAAATTTGCAGATCTCAACATTGATGGATGGGCCTAGAAAAGTACTGGCCCAGTCTCAGTTGTGGTTCTCCATCATCTTGCCATGGTGGAAAAGGATCATTTTGGGGGCCATGAGGTGATTATGTTTTATAACTTTCTCTGGATAGGTCTATGAATATCCCTTGACCAAAACTAACTGACTTTCATTTGTTGGCTTTCATGTATCTCTTTGCAATACATGATGGCAGTGGGGTAAATATATTTCCTTCACATAACCTTTAATAAAATGTGTTCTCTCTTTAACAATTGTTTTGATGAATTTTTTTTACAGAGAAACATGGGACTTGCTCTTCTCCTGTTATTCGTGATGAGTATAGTTACTTCATTACCACGCTTAATGTATACTTAAAGCATAATGTCACGGTAAGTCTTCATAGAGTTATGTTTATGCTTAGAGAATTAGTTAAACAAGAAGATTGGGCGTAGAAAAGATTTGCTTTAGTTTTGACTTGCATGTTTCATTACTGTTTGAATGTTGTCAACAAGATAGATCAGCCATATATTTTTCAGCATCTCAGTTTCCAATCATAAGCTCAAATGCTAATTTCTGAGTTATCGAAAATTCGGTAATTTTATTTCCATTCAGTTTTAAGCATATAAATGAATGTTGATAAAAAATTTACCATGCAAATGATTATACATGTTATATATTCCTATGATTTATAATTTATAATTTTATAAATTTTGAGGATAGGCGTTTTGTACATTTCTCTCCTAGAAGAGTTTTTTTTTTTTTTTTTTTTTTTTTTAACATCTGGATCTATATTGGTTAGGATGTCCTTTATAAAGCTGGCTATGTTGCTTCCAATAGCGAGAAGTATCCCCTAGGAGGTATTGTCACAGCCATTCAGAATGCATTTCATATCACCCCTGAAGTAGTGTGCAAAAGAGATGCAATCGATGAAATACGTATATGCTTCTATAAAGATTTCAAGGTTTGTATTCGACATCTCTTTCATCTTAGATTGGTGATTTCCTTAATTAAAATGGCAATTCATTAAGTTATCTGATCACTTGCATTGTTTACAGTTCAAACAATTTGTTAGGCTATGAGAACTGCATCAGTTCATGACAGTTTTTTTTAATGTTTATCACTAACAGCCCAGGGACTGTGTTGGTTCAAATGACATGACGTCGGAAAAAATCATGTCCCAAGTACGTAAGTTTGCCGGAATACACGCCATTAGGTAAGTAAAAATCATATAACACAAGCCATTTTTCCCATTCTGGTTCATATCGTTAACAATGCCTAATTACCAGTTGTGTAGATTCATGATTAATTATAAAATAAGGAATAGTTAGGTATGGTAAAACGTTGAGAATGTGAATGAATTTTTTATATTCGTGTGTTATGGCAGATGGTGAGTCTATGGTTCTGAAGATGCCGACAGATGAATAAGATCTTTCTTGTCTTCTTAGAGGCAATATTCATATACAGGACTTTTGTGTTGTAATTTATGGCCAAACCTATAAACAACGAATAAAGATTGGCTTACTCTTACTCTATGGGATACGACTCCGGGCTGGTTAATCTATACTTCTTCTTCTTTACAGTTATAATATTATGAAAATCAATAATTCAAAATCAACCATCATATGATGCTATATTGGATGAAAACCATAGTTGTTCTACTAAGATATAGGTCGATGCCAGGGAATTCGTGAGTATAAATATTATATGAAAAATGTATATAAAATTCACGATACGGTAAATTTTAAATAATAATTAAAAATATATAATTTTATTTTAAAATAGTTTGAAATTAAAAGGTATCATTACTATATTTTTAAGAAATGTGAGATTTATTAATAATATAATTGCCTTAATCTAAATGGATAAATATATTTATTTTACATAATTTTGATTAAATAATTTAATTTAGTGAACAAAAAAGTCTATTTAATGCACTTTCTAGTCAATGTATTATATATTATATTAAGTGAATTGTCCGCACGCATGTGTGAACTTCAATATTATTCTCAGATTGATGTTTATATTGCTATGATTTCTCATGATCATTAGTATTATTATGTTAATATATATATATATATATATATTCAATCTATCATTCTGCATGTTTATTTTTATTATGAAGTCAATCATATCTAATTTGGTCAAATTTATATATATATATATATATATATATATATATAGTTGTAATATTGTCGACTTATAATGAGACTTATCAACAAATTATTGGTTTAATAGCACTAAATAATTAGAGACATTTAACATATTATCTACTTAATCTTAGTTGTTGGAGTACAACTATCAAAAAACGACTTTGGGCATAAATATGATTGTTATATTTCCAAAAATATTTCGTTGATGTATCACGATCAATTGTATATTCGCAACCTCCAACAAATATCATATATATATTTATTCATGGATGTTTATATCTAGTATGTTCAAGTTATATGTAACTTGGTGGATGATGCAGCGTAGGAATACTTCAAGACAAGGGTTTTTCGGTGTTAATCTTATCTCCTTGTTTTTATGTTTTATTTATTATTTTGTTATCAGATAAGTCTAGATGTTCCAAATACTATAAGGATTTAGACTAAGACTTTTGGATGAGGTTAGATTCGAATCGAAGATGACTTATGATTTATACTAAGTAGTATAAATAGAGATCTCTAGGCTTGTAAGAAACTACTTTACTTTTCAATTTAATTCAAAGTTTTGCTTTTAATCTCTTGCTTTCGGCTAGAACTACGTTCTCAACGAATACAAGACGTGTGATTTCGAGTGGGCATTCTTAGACTAAACGTTCGAATCCGCAACCCTATCGGTTACTACATCAGTTGGTATCAGAGACTTCCTGTTTTGATTTCTTAATCAAAACTCGATCATGGCACCACGAAAAACAACGCCAGACGAGCAAGATGAGCTGCGTCAAACGTTGGATAATTTTACGGCTGGACTTCACAACGCTTTACAAGCCGCGGTGGAGAACGCATTGACTACTGTATTGAATGCTCAACACGAGAGATTACATGGCCACATGGAGCAGCAACACAACGTCGCACCTCAACAAGAAAGAGCACATCATGTGGATTCCGACAACGAAGAATTGGTCAACAATTTGTTTGCAGCACCAGCTCGGGACCAACGGCGTGAGGAACATCGCGCCATAAATTATGAGGAACAACAAGCCAATCAGCGAGACAATCAGAATAATCATCAAGCTCGTGGGACTCGGGTTTTAACCTGCAAATTCCCGAGTTTACAGGTTCTCTTAGCGCCGAGGAGTTTATTGATTGGCTCAACATGGTAGAAGAAATTCTCGATTTTAAACAAGTCCCTGACGCGATGAGAGTTCCTCTGGTCGCAACCCGTTTTAAGAATAGAGCATCCGCTTGGTGGTGTCAATTAAAAGAATCTCGACGATGTTCTGGGAAATCTCGGATTGACACTTGGGAAAGAATGAAGAAACATATGCGCAGATGTTTTCTTCCGTACAATTACGAACGCACTCTCTACAACAAACTTCAAAATCTGCGTCAAGGATCGAAAACCTGTTGATGATTATGCAACCGAATTTTTCCAGATGACAACAAGGACCAGCTCTATCGAAACCGAAGAAAAATTGGTTTCACGTTTCATTGGAAGCCTTCGAAGTCAATTACAAACCGCGCTACAACAGTTTAATCCAACATCGGTTTCTGAAGCTCACCAACGTGCCATCAGCATGGAGCAACAGTTCCGCAGTAACTGGACAACGTCAAACACGCGTTCCCGAAACAAATCAACTCGGTACGAATCCTTCTGCGTTGGGACAACCACTTGAGGAGCAAGTCGAACGTGGTAGTAGCGACAAGCCAGCAGCACCGAACGAATCTATTGCTAATTCTCGCCACAACGCACTGGAGCGTTACGATGTTTTAATTGCGGAGAACACGGTCATCGTCAAACCGCATGCCCTAAACTCACTCGCCGTGGATTACTTACCAAAGACAACACTCTTGACGGTGAGCCACGTTTTGATGACTATGATTCGGAGACTGAAGACAACAATGACATAATTACGGGAGACACTGGTCATCAGTCGCAGATACTTGTTGTTCGTCGCAATTGCTTAGCACCACGCATGCCGTCCGAATCATGGTTATGTACAACATTGTTACGATCGACCTGCACTATCAAAGGGAAGATATGCAAATTAATTATTGACTCCGGTAGTTGTACTAACGCAATCTCCGAAACTGCAGTCACGAAATTGGGCCTTCTGGGCAACTGCCCACCCCAATCCATATCAGCTCGCATGGCTCAACGAATCTTCCGACGTACGTGTTTCCGACGTACGTGTTTCTCGCTTGTCATCTCTTGTTAGGTCTTCCATGGGAATATGATCGTGACGTTAGTCACAAAGGAAAAGCAAATACATATAGTTTCCTTCATAAAGGGCGAACGATCACCTTATTACCATCACCAGAACAACCAGTTTCAACGCCATTGCAGCCAGCCACGAGTTCTAAATCTCTGGTGATCTTACAACGATCAGATTTTGAGAAAAAATTACGTCACTGCTCGGATGTTTGGGTATTGATCACAACACCATCAATCACGCACTCGCCAACGTCCATTCCAGCGGGTTTTGAGGACCTTCTCAACTCTTTTTCAGATGTGTTTCCTTCGGATTTACCTCATAGTCTACCTCCTCTATGGGACATCCAGCACCACATCGATCTCGTGCCCAATGTAGTTTTGCCAAATCGACCGCACTATCGCATGAGTCCACATGAACACGAAGAACTTCATCGTCAGGTTGAAGACTTGTTACAAAAAGGACATGTACGTGGGAGCCTTAGTCCGACGGCAGTCCCAGCCTTACTAATTCCAAAAAAGGATGGGTCTTGGAGAATGTGCGTTGACAGTCGCACAATCAACAAGATCACTGTACGCTATCAATTTCCCATTCAACGACTAGACGATCTATTAGATCAAATCGGTAAGGCTTCTATTTTCTCCAAACTGGATCTCAAAAGCGGTTATCATCAGATTCGTATAAGACCCGGCGATGAATGGAAAACAGCATTTAAAACACGTGAGGGGCTTTTCGAATGGTTAGTTATGCCGTTCGGTCTCTCTAATGCGCCAAGTCCGTTCATGCGAGTCATGAATCAGTCTTTACGACCATTCATTGGTAAGTTCGTGGTGGTGTATTTTGATGATATTCTTGTGTTCAGCAACGATTTGATCAGTCATCTCTCTCACTTGGAGTCGGTTCTATTGGTGTTACGTCGAGATCAGCTTTTTGCGGCTAAGCAGAAGTGTGTTTTCGGGTCTTCACAAGTCCTCTTCTTGGGATATATCGTCTCCAACAAAGGCCTCAAAGTGGATCCTAGTAAGGTAGCAGCAATAAAAACATGGCCAACTCCAAAGACGATTAGCAATGTGCGTAGCTTCCACGGTCTTGCGTCCTTCTATCGTAGATTTGTCTACCATTTCAGTAACATTGCCACACCACTTACAGATTGCTTGAAGGGAACTTCTTTCGTCTGGAAAAAGGAAGCAGATGCGGCCTTCGAGACAATTAAAGAAAAGTTAACTACAGCCCCGATTTTAGCCCTTCCGACTTCTCTCTCGCTTTCGAACTCCATTGTGATGCCGCAAGTTAGGGATTGGTGCGGTTCTCAGTCAGCAGGGGCGTCCGATTGCATTTTTCAGTCAAAAGATAGGAGGGTCTCGTGCTCGATACAGTACATACGACGTGGAGTTTTATGTTATTGTTCAAGCCATTAATCATTGGCGGCATTATCTTTTTCATCAAGAGTTTGTACTTTATACAGACCATGATGCCTTAAAACACTTGGGCAATCAAGATAAGATCTCGTCTCGTCATGCATCGTGGATCGCTTTTCTTCAGCAATTTACTTTTGTGATCAAGCACCAGTCCGGCCGCACCAACAAAGTTGCAGATGCATTAAGTCGTCGCCACTCTCTTCTCGCAACATTTCATACTTTGGTGCTTGGTTTCTCTACTTTTGCGGATCTTTATCCGACTGATGCCTTTTTTGGTTCTATTTGGACGGATCTTTGCGCTGATATTTCTTCTGAGTACAAGTTGGTGGATGGGTTTATCTTTCGTGATACTCGTCTGTGTGTGCCTGATTGTAGCCTGCGACTTTGCCTCATCAAGGAGCTGCACGAGGAGGGACATGTTGGTCGTGACCGCACCCTCAAACTGCTTTCTGATTCCTATTTTTGGCCAACTTTACGTCGTGATGTTGCCAGATTTGTGGAGAGATGTGCGGTTTGTCAGGTCTCGAAGGGTCATGCGTCTAAAAACGGTCTTTACATGCCACTTCCTATTCCAACTCAGCCATGGACCGACATTAGTATGGACTTTGTGTTGGGTTTACCTCGTACACAGAAGGGTTCTGACTCGATTTTTGTTGTCATCGATCGTTTTCGAAAATGGCACATTTCATACCATGTAAGAAAACCACGGATGCAGTACAGGTGGCTATCCTATTTTTCCGTGAGATTTACCGTTTACATGGCCTGCCACTATCGATTGTTTCTGATAGAGATTCTCGATTTTTAAGCCACTTTTGGCGGTCGTTGTGGCGTCTTCTTCGTACCAGCTTGGATATGAGTTCAGCCTATCATCCTCAGTCTGATGGACAGACTGAAGTTACCAACCGATTTTTGGGGGATATGCTGCGTTGTCTGGTGGGCGATAACCTACGATCATGGGATTCAGTGTTATGCAAAGCTGAGTTTGCTCATAATCATGCAGTTAACAGAAGCACTAAATTCATTCCTTTCCTGGTTGTTTATGGTATTGTGCCTCGTGGACCGGTGGACCTCGGCCTTCCACCTGATCAGACTCGTGATCATGGTCAGGCCATAGACTTTGTTTCCGACGTTGCTCTTATTCATTCGCATGTCCATGATAATTTGCAAATAGCTTCAGCAAAATATAAACTTAATGCAGAGAGGCATCGACGTGATCTTCAGTTTAAAGTAGGTGACTTTGTTTGGGCCGTACTTACTCGTGATCGTTTTCCTCCTGGCGACAAACTTAAAGCAAGGAAGATTGGACCACTTGAGGTTCTCGAGAAGATAAATGCAAATGCTTATAGGTTGAAGCTTCCGCCTGCTATTCGTTCTTCAGACATGTTTAATGTAAAGCATTTGACTCCTCACGTTCCTTACGATGAGCTTCAAGATTCCGGGTCGAATCTTTCTCTACCCCGGGTGACCTGATGCAGCGTAGGAATACTTCAAGACAAGGGTTTTTCGGTGTTAATCTTATCTCCTTCTTTTTATGTTTTATTTATTATTTTGTTATCAGATAAGTCTAGATGTTCCAAATACTATAAGGATTTAGACTAAGACTTTTGGATGAGGTTAGATTCGAATCCAAGAGGACTTATGATTTATACTAAGTAGTATAAATAGAGATCTCTAGGCTTGTAAGAAACTACTTACTTTTCAATTTAATTCAAAGCTTTGCTTTTAATCTCTTGCTTTTCGGCTAGAACTACGTTCTCAACGAATACAAGATGTGTGATTTCGAGTGGGCATTCTTAGACTAAACGTTTGAATCCGCAACCCTATCGGTTACTACATCAGTTGGTAATATAATGCCTTAATCTAAATGGATAAATATATTTATTTACATAATTTTGATTAAATAATTAATTTAGTGAACAAAAAGTTTATTTAATGCACTTTCTAGTCAATGTATTATATATTATATTAAGTGGATTGTCCGCATGCATGTGTGAACTTCAATATTATTCTCAGATTGATGTTTATATTGCTATGATTTCTCATGATCATTAGTATTATTATGTTAATATATATTCAATCTATCATTCTTCATGTTTATTTTTATTATTAAGTCAATCATATCTAATTTGATCAAATTTCTATATATATATATATATAGTTGTAATATTGTCGACTTATAATGAGACTTATCAACAAATTATTGGTTTTAATTGCACTAAACAATTAGAGACATTTAACATATTATCTACTTAATCTTAGTTGTTGGAGTACAACTATCAAAAAACGACTTTGGGCATAGATATGATTGTTATATTTACAAAAATATTTCTTTGATGTATCACGATCAATTGTATCTTCGCAACCTCCAACAAATATCATATATATATTTATTCATGGATGTTTATATCTAGTATGTTCAAGTTATATGTAACTTGGTGGATGATGCAGCGTAGGAATACTTCAAGACAAGGGTTTTTTCGGTGTTAATCTTATCTCCTTCTTTTTATGTTTTATTTATTATTTTGTTATCAGATAAGTCTAGATGTTCCAAATACTATAAGGATTTAGACTAAGAATTTTGGATGAGGTTAGATTCGAATCCAAGAGGACTTATGATTTATACTAAGTAGTATAAATAGAGATCTCTAGGCTTGTAAGAAACTACTTTACTTTTCAATTTAATTCAAAAGCTTTGCTTTTAATCTCTTGCTTTTCGGCTAGAACTACGTTCTCAACGAATACAAGACGTGTGATTTCGAGTGGGCATTCTTAGACTAAACGTTCGAATCCGCAACCCTATCAATTAGTACATCAATGGACAACCAAACTTGAAACTATTCTGAAATAGTAAATAACTTTTATCTAAATAGAGATACGTAGATATTTTGTGTAATGGATTGGTATATATTGTTGGATGTCCAAATTCTTAATAAAAAAAGCTAAATGGGTATAAAATATTTAAAATATTATTGCCGAATTATAATCCAGCTAAATAAGTATTAATATAATTAAGGCAACTATAGTAGTCTTCATCATTGGCTGCTTTTTATATTTGAAGTAATAATGATCAACACTAACCCTTCCTCTCACGTCTACAACTAATATATTTTTCTTTTATAAATAAACAATATTATTTTGCCTAAAAATCTAATCAATAATATCAAAGTGTATTTTTTACTTCATCGTTCACTTCATGTCTTTTCCATTCATCTAACACATAAGTTAAATATTTCATAGTATTAAACAAAATTGAAATATAATAAAGAATATTTGTGTCTATAATTCATTAAACAAAAAATTAAAATATGTTTCTTTGGAATATTTTCTTTCTTCAAAAGATGTACTCGGATGATTTAATAGATTTCAAAACATTTAAACGGTATATACGATAATTTGTATTAAAACTTTACACCAATATATACATAAACCATATAATGCTTAAAAGATAATTACTAAACAATACATTTTAGAACATGTAAAATTAATATATCAACTATAGTGTATGATATATGTAAAGTATGTTATTGAACCTAAATCCTAAACCATAAAATGAATCTAAACATTTGCAAACATTAACCCTAATACATAAATCATATAACATGTAAGTTTTACAATGGAATCACATATTACTGGAAACATATTCCAATTTTAGGTAAAAGACAACATATATTACTTCAACCATACCATAGAGTATTACTTAGGCGAAAAATATGTTGAACTTTTGTATATAACATTCAAGTTTACTCATTTATACAAGATTTAAGACTAACCCTTTGTTTGACATCAATAGATTATTCTTTACGATTCGATAATTAAGGCATCAAATAACAACTCTTAAAAATTATATCTTATGAATAACCAAACTATTTAACCTAAAAATCTAATAAATTAAATTGCAAAACTATAAGCATAGAAGATTGTAAATGCAACGTAATTAATCATCAGGCATACTCTATCCCTCTAGCCCTAAGGTTTCAGTTTCATTGCTAAGATATTTTTCTAAGATTTACCTAGTGTTGGCTTAAACCATTTGTCAAATTGCCTTACGAATATGACCAGAGCTTTAAACCTTCAAACTCGAAACCAAACAGACAGCAAAACCTAGAGACATACATGCAATAGTGAAAAGACATGCACAAAAAGAAGGATATAGACAACACACGAATTAAAACAAAAACCGATTTAAATCATATATAATGCAATTATGTTTTAAATAAAAAACATATAATTTATATTTAATTTTTTTATTTAACAATAAAATGCTTAGCGAGACATATATGTCTTGCCAATTTTATCCCAACTAATATATGAGACATTTATTTTGTTCAAGTTTCTCCTCCTCATGGAGAAGCTTGGTTTGAAGTTTCTCCTTCTCAGCCTTCACATTGAAAGATTTTTCCTCAAAATTTTCAAGTAACTCTATTTGTGAAGAAATATAGTATACTTGAAGGTTTGCCTCATGCTTAGAATCTTTTGCTATCCTTTGATCATTTACCATATGAAGAATCATCTTGTACGTTCCTTAGCTGTTTAACGTCAATAGCTTATCCTTTACGCTTTGATAACTAAGGCAGCTACATAACAACTAATAATTTTATATATTATGAATAAACAAAACTAGTTAACCTAATTTTTTTTTGTCACTAAATATAATCTAATAAATTAATTAAAGATTGTACATGCAATGTAATCATTCATTGGGAATATTCATCCCTTTAGCCCTAAAGTTTTAGTTTCATAGCCAAGATTATTTTCTAGGATTTACCTTGTGTTGGCTTAAACCATTCGTCAAGTCACCGTATGAATATGACCAGAGCTTTATACCCTCAAACTCATAACCAAACATACAGCAAAACCTAGAGATATACCTGCAATAGTGAGAAGACATGCAAAGAAGGATATAGAAATACCGAAAATTAAACTAAAACCGATTTAAGTCATATATAATACAATTATGTTTTAGGCAAAAAAACATCTAATTTATATTAAAGTTTTTATTTAACAATAAACGCTCAGCCTATCAGTAATAGGTAAGTACCACATCCGCTAGTACGGTGCCTATTTCGCTCACATCCTTGCGGTTTATATCGTGGCTTCTTGAAAAATTGACACTCCAATAATTCCGCATCTTTCCTCCAGTATATAATTCAGTTATCTATAAACACATCTATCATCTTCGAAGGTAAGTCAAGACTATGAACCAGTTTCTGAATCTCATAATAAGATTCAGCAGAAAAATTATCTTCAGGCAAATACTCTTTAAACAACTCAGCCCATGCATCCATACAAACTTTAAGTAAGTTATAATCAGTTTTCATATTCATCATCAAAGCTGCCAATGACAATTTAAAAGAACCTTCTCTACAACTTTCATAAATTAGCTGATTAGTCGCGTATAGCATTTTATAAGCCTTTTTGCATCCAAGTTAGGTTCCTAACAACTACTGAGGTTGTTTCACGAAATGCATCTTTAACCACATCATGCATCCTATCATAATATACCACCTGATCCTCCTGAGGGTAACTACTTTCAGAATTCAAATGACTCGGTTCTTCCCTATTACAAAC
The DNA here is from genome assembly GCA_905132765.1 of Moricandia arvensis. Taxonomy (NCBI): domain Eukaryota; kingdom Viridiplantae; phylum Streptophyta; class Magnoliopsida; order Brassicales; family Brassicaceae; genus Moricandia; species Moricandia arvensis. The sequence continues at coordinate 17,366 of CAJHQP010006805.1, read as the reverse complement.
ATCTTCAAAGTGAGTACTATTACTAGCTTCGTTCCTAATACCACCCTCACCATGGTGAAACCAAAATGTAGTAATGTGGGGGGGTAAATCCTCTATTTATTAATGTTTCCAAACTATTTCATTACGAGCAAACTTGGTATTCTTGCACTTACGATAGGGACAAAACATTTTACATGTTTCCGGCCTGGTACATGAATATCTCTGGCCTGTTGAGAAATTTGTTTGTAACTATTCCCGCATAATATTTATGCGCATACATTCAACTCCGAAGCTCATAGATATTACCATCATGAGACATTTTAAACTCTTTTTTGTTTTGTGTGCATCATTAGAATGTGAGAGAAGAGCATATTTATAGAAAAATTTCAAATTTGGTAGTTCGGAATGTTACGACGAATTTACTACATCATAAACTTTACTACGACTTAATAACTACATTACCACCATTTCATCCAACCATACATACAAACATTTATCACGTTTTTATCAACCTTCTATATTTCTTGTAATTTAGTCATTAATTAGATGCAAAGTTTTTGATGTAATATGGTCATAAGGTAGCAACTATTTTACGACGACATGTGCATGTTTTCGTAAATAAGTCGTAAACTTACGACTATTTTACGACGAATAAAATTTGTTGCAAGTTTATGTCTATTTTACAATAATTTTGATTTCGTCGTAATGATGTTGTAATGTCGACAAAAAGTTACAGCAACACAATTGTAGTCGTAACGCGTAGTCGTTATGCCCACGTTTTCTTGTAGTGATAGATTTATAACCGAATGAAAATTTGAGACGAATTAATCTCATGTTTAACTCATTGTCTTTTACGAATGAGAATATTTTGGGTGTCTATTATGGAAATATGGATTCAACTCGAGCAGCAACATCAAAAAGAATATGATACTTATGACAAGTTACCCTGGTAATGCCAGTAGAATGGACTACTTAAAATCAGAGAGTCTAACTCAACAACACTTATTAAGCATAAAAAATATATTACCCTTAGAGAATTCTTCAGAAATGCTTGACTCATATGCCCTTATAATAAAAAATATTATGATTAGCAGATTTGTATAATATATAATATAACTTAACATGTGTATATGAAAAATACTCAAATTTGCATCCAAAAGTATCATTTGAAAATCGTAACCGAACATTGTATTCCTCTCGGTCCATTTTGAACTATTTGGACTCTTAATAAACATTCATAGATTGATAGTCCAACCTTTTGAGAAAAGTTACGCTTCCATAATAATTGTGTTATCAATGAATGGAATAGGAACCTGTATATACTCATGGAAAAAGTAGGACAAATGGAAAATGAAAAAATAATGTAAATAATATCTTAACTACTCGGTATCAAATATTTGGTTATAAATACCGTCCAAATTTTAGAAAATATTATAAATTATAAATATAAACTTGAAAATATATCATTTTAAAATATAAATATCAGCTAAAATATGGAAATGTTTCATATATAACTTATATATGCACTTTAATATGTTGTATCTACACTATATGCTTAAGTAGGAAGATCATATAAATTATAAAAACTGGATATGTAATGTATAAAACCATAACATGAATTAAGCATAAATTATCATCATGTATCTACCATAAAATATCATTTATTAAAAGTCTTCATTTTAAAAGTTTCCTTCTAAAAACTCTTTTCAAACAAAACATGTTTCATATACACGTTCATAGATTTGAAAACTTGGTTTTTATTGCATATGTCAATAGATATATATTATGTAATTAAACATGTAGATCATTTTCGAATAAATTTCTTTTCGGTTCCAATTTGTTCATCTTTATAATTATTATACTACTACAGTTTAGTATTTTTACTTTTACCGATATTAGCTATTGGAAAAGATATATTCCTCTCACTGTTAACTAACATAATTGTAATTATTTAAATTTATATTTGATAAAAAAATAATTATGGCTTGGTGCTAAATATAATACATCATACCGAAAGTTAATAGTCTGATACAAGTAATTATTGAGTCAAGTCCCCTAAAAAACTCCATTTAACACACAAAGCCACAATAATCATTTTGTCATTAAATATAAATTAAACATTAACATTATTTAAACTAGATCTTGTATATCTTACATATACCCCATTATAGTGAACTTATGATAATGTTAATTCAAACTATAACTTGAAATTCACCAACGAAATAAGGAAGACCAAGAAAATATGCAACATAATAAATCAAATGAAAATAAATGTTTGTTTGATGTACTTTAAAAGGGAGGAAACCTGTATAAATGGATTACAAACAAAGTTTATATATAATTGTAGCCTAACATAGTTTATAATATAGTAAAGCAACATAGTTTGACTTCTACAAATTCATTATCATTCAATAGGATGAATAAAATCTGAAATCGTAGAAAACAAATCTGTTGGGTACATGGATATCAACAAAGCCAAAAACCATATAGACTATGGAGTGTAAAATACAAAATCATTGGAACAGTGTAAAGTCTTTAGAGAAATGGAAAACTGTTTAGAGATTCTATAATTTAATACGAAAAACTGTATCACTGATATCCCAAACATGTTCATTGAATAGAATGTTAACCAAAGTAATGTTTCTATTAATATAAAGATATAGAAATACCAAACATGGTTGTTCATACAATATTAAGAAAGGGTTGATTGTGATACGGAGTATAGGTCTAAACAATGAATAGAAGACTTATCTTTGGAAAAATGATTTGATATTTTTATATTATAAGAGCATCTCCAACCTCACTTCATATTTTACTCTATAATTGAGTGTAAATGGAGTAATGTACAAAATAAAAATCTTTACTCCATAAATAGAGTAATTTTTTATTTTTTTTCATCACTCCTTTCTCCACCCTATTTTAGAGTAATATGTATACAAAGTGGGTTAAAGATACCCTAAAAACGTGTCTCAAAAAGAATATGAAACATAAAGTTTATGAAAGTTTACACTCAAAATGACTACACTCAACCCATATATATAAAGAAAGTTCGCATTAAAAATAAACATTTTCTCTTTGTTTACTCTTGATATTAAAAACCATTTAAAGTTTCATCAAACATTTTGAGGTTTTGGTTTTGCACTTTTAGCGGAAAAACTTGATTTTTGGTTTTGATGAGAAAATTTTATCTTGCATAATCAAACAATTTTAAAATTTCAATAGATATTTAAATAGTGTATAATAATTGTGTGAATAAAATGAATGGTCCAAAATTTAAGCCTAGTCTTTTATAGAGCTCACCTTTTTAAGACATGTTTCAAAAGTAAGGGTTAGAGCTAAAAAATATTTTACAGGGTTAGGTTTAAACCCTATTAAATTGAGCTCATATTAACATCCTACTCATTGCTAATCTCAACAACATGAAATTCAGTATGGAGAATACAATCCCCTACTTGGACATGAAGGTTGTGAATGGTACCATCAAAGAATGTTGTAGAAGAGTTTGCAATGCTAGAGTCATTTGAGAAGACTCAACATCAACAATACCCACCTCGTCTACGTTGCCTTTGAAACTAAATTCACACTAGACCTCAATCAAAAAGAGCTTCCTTGAATTCAACCCCTGCGATGGAAAATGGAAAACAAACTTTCTAGGGTCACCTATATTAGGCAATACCTTCAGTGTTGGTGTCAATGCTTCGGTAAAGAGTGTTATAATTTCCTCTTGAGTTTCCCTACAATTTTTGAAGAACACATGCAATGGCTGAATCTCCCAAGCATGTTCAAATGGGATATTTCTAGGAAGCCTTCTCACCATCTTCTTATATACAGCCAGCTGCTTCGTGCTAACAGGATTCATCAGATGTCTACGTGGAACACAAACTTGAAACTTGTAGAGTCTCAGCAGGTTCGTTGGGAGTAGTCGCTTTAGAGCTAGCAAGGTGCTCATTTTTTTCTGTTGTACCTAAAGTTGTCTCAACAAACAACTGCTCCATTTCTTTTCCATTAGCTTTCTCACATCTAAGCACTATTGCATTATAGTTCTCAACCCTAAGATTCATCACACTCTTTCTAGGAAAGGTTCCTTGTTGCCTCTTAACAGTTGCAGTTTGAGCAAGCTAAATGTTTATACTCTTCATATGCCTGCTAACCGAATCATACTTAGTGTTTAGTTCAGTGAACATATTTTCCATCATAGCATTGATCTCAGCAATTGCTTGATTCATTTCTTTCACCTGACCTTGCTGAATTTTGAGTAGCTGCTGCATAAGAGTACTAAGATCCTTCAGCTCATCTTGAGAGTTATTCGCAGTAGCTGGAGTGGCTTGGAAGTTGCTTGTTTGCGACTTCTGCTGATTCACAGCTGGAACTGATTCTGCCCCTGGTTGAACAAAAATGTAAAGCTTTGCTCTTGGTTGTTCTGAGGTATGTAGTTCTGGTTGCTGAGAATATCAACATTGTTTCCTTGATAATAAAACATATGCTGATTGTTGTTGATCTTCTGATTGAACCCACGGTTTGGTACATATCTCTTACCACTGACATAGTTAACGTCCTTCTTGTTCATCACCCCGGGATACCTCTTCTACAGCCTCATGAGAAGTCTATTCACTTCCGCTTTCATCTATAAAATATACAGCTCCTTGATTATGCTTCAGCAATAAATTAATTTTGCAGTCAAGTAATCTATCCATTCAGCCTCAAAATTGCTGACCTCCTTGGTTTGATCATGCTCATGGCACTTATTTTCTGAGCTCGTAGCCATGTTCTCAATCAGCTCAAATGCACCCTCCATGGCCTGAGTCATGAAATCTCCCTTACTAGTCGATTTTAGTGCATTGTGATACTTCCAATCAACTCCATCATAGAAAATATCCAAAATATGATCATAATAAAATCCATGGTGAGGACACTCCCTGCAATACTCATTAAATCTCTCCCATGCTTCTCAAACAGTTCATCAACATGCTGCTGGAATGATGAAATTTTATTTTCCAGTGGAGCAGTTTTTGCCTTGGTTTAGAAGTATCCCAAGAAGGCTGATCGAACCTGTTTCCCATGATGTTAAAGAACCAGTTGGCAGTGACTTCAACCATCTTGAAGCCTTGTCAGCAAGAGAGAATGGAAGCAACACACATTTGATGAAGTGCGATCATAGCATGCTTGATCTCAAAGTCTTTCCTTGCACATGCTGGTGGAGCAATTGCAGAGCGTGTAGTTGGGAAGTTATGCACAAGGTTTCTCAGCTTAATTGGAGCAGCCTATTGCCTGCACAGCTTGTTGTGCGGCTTGCTTCTGTTGGATGATCTGCTTGATCTGTAGCATTTGTTGCTGCATCCGTTTCATCTCAGCAGTGAGTTCATTGTTGTTGCCGGTGTCGTCCATGATGGTGTTGTTTCGCCTTTGTTGGTGTGTTCTCTCCACCTTGCTAGTTTATGATTGCTTAGCATTACCAAGGTTCCTAAGGTGTTACTTTGAGTGTTTCTACTGACATACACCGGAACATCAGCTGAGACAAAAAAGGTAGAACCAGTTAGAAGTCTTAGACTTCAAATATTGCCGAAAACAAAGGTAAAAAGCTGGTCCCCATCGTAACAAAGCCAAAACTTGATACATTAAAATTAAGTGTTTCACCACTGCAGCTAACAATGGTAGATGTAATACTTTAGATTCAATTCAATAAGACTGTTTCTACACTTTGTTTCAATGAGTTTAATAGTAAGCTAAAACAAATCGTATTGAAGTTAAAAAATAAGAAAATCAAATAAAGTAGTAAGCAGAGTTGGATTGATTTCATATTATAAAAGATCTAGGTTCAGGGCGATTCATTGGAATACTTAGTACCATGAGCCACACAACTATTCATGGAAAACAATACGAGTCAATCTCGAACTTGAACAACAATATTAGATAAACCCACTGTCGTGGTGTCTACCCCTTTATCAAGCAAGCCCAACTTCTAAACTTTTGTTTGAATCAGAGAATGAAGAAAAGCTTTATGATTTGATTCAATGGGTTCACGATTTGGCTTAACATCAGATTTTGTTAGCTAAGGACAAATATCCTATATTTTTATTTTTCTAGCAACCATAAAATACTTTTGTTGGATATGTTTAACCTAGATTAAGATACTAAATGACCATTTAACACAATTAGTAAGTTTAGCGATAGATAAAGATATCAAAGAATAGCAACCTTATTTGTGTCTAGCTCATTGATCCATGATCCTTAACACCCTAAACCTAACAATCAACTACTAATCCATAGTCACATACAATATAAAGATAATAGATGGATAAAACATGATGATAAATTGCAGAAATAATGAAATAGGGTTCAAGATATTTCTCAAGAGTGTAGAGATCCTTCTCCCTCAATATTACAAATCACTAGTCTATCTCTAAAAATCTCTGTAAGAAATCGTGTCTTCTGATAAGAATAATAGAAAATAATATATTGCAGGTGTGCCGGCTACAGACCTGCAAGTTGGAGAAGAATTGTATCTTGTAAGTAAGCTAGTATCAAAAGCAATATCAGGACTAGTACAATTTGCAAGATATAAAAGCTCACCGATAGCACTATGATGTGGGGTTTATTTTTATTTCACTTTCAAATTAACCATATATTCCCACTTTACTCTCTCAATTTAGAGGTTCAGTGTAGTACTTAGGGATCAAATCCACAGAGACTCTAGGATTGCACAATAGACTTAATGTTATCGAATTAAAGCTAGATAAATTATAACAATAACAATAAAAGCGATTTTAAGATTGATTTCGTTTGTGAGGATTAAATTAAGAGATTAGACTTAGGGGAAATTCTCAAGTAGATTTAGATACTAATAGATTGCTAGGGTTTTAATAAGCATCGTTCTGAACTCAAACCTTAAGGTTTAGGCGATCACTCTCACGCGGCTGAGCGTCGATCAACGACAATAAGATGGCATCGATCGATGCTTATTCCAAACAATATTGGTTTCGTGGCTTGATAGATTCTCTAAATTTCTAATTTAACTCTCGTTTATTACTAGTTATTTAGATTGGTTAAGATAGATTCCAGGTTATAGCCAAGATCTCGCTTGCGATATAGAACCCTAATTTCTAAGATTGAGGTAATCAAGTTCAACTTAGCATTAAGAGTAACTTAAACAAAGAATCAAGAAGATTACCTTAACAAATTCTATAAAGTCAACAATACATTATACCATTGAATAAACCTAAAACTAATAGAGAACTACTAAAATATAGCAATAAAGAACATGAATAAATTCTGAATAAATTGCAAAGAATAAGCTGAGTAAAAAGATAAGGAGTTCAAGATCTTCTCTGTAATGATGATTAGATTTTTTTCTCCAATTGATGTAGCAATGTGTTCCAACTCTAATCTCTAAAACTCTGGTGTAACTTAGGAGGCAACTCTCTCTTAGGTCTTCTCTGCTCTCTCTTTTTCTCTGTAATACATAGAGTATAAATATAAAACTCTAAAATCTAGGTCAAACTCGTCCATGGGTAATCTTATAATCTTTTGGCTGTCTATGAATTGATCATCGATCGATGTCAAGTGTTCAGCATTGATCGATCTTGGTCATGTAGCATCGGTCGACGACAAGTTAGTGCCATCGATCAACGGTAATCTTGTACTTCGACTCTCCCAATGATCAGCTACGAATTATTCTCCTCTAAATGCTCCAAAAGCTCCAAGTATCTCCATATATCTCCAAACATACATTGACCTATAAAGACCTTAATACATAGCCTAGACACACATAATAGACCCTAAATAGAGCCTATAACATAGCCTGAAACTGGTAATAAATAGGCTATATCAACTCCCACGGACTTAACCTTTTTCTTGTCCTCAACCAAACAAGCCTGCGAAAGAGGTTTCGAAAAGCGAAGACTCACATAATATCTAAGTATAACTGTCACCTTACTCTATTGCAACCACATCCTATCAAGTCAATCGCAGAGAAACTTTATATACCCTATCCTACTATAACAACCAATTCCATTCTACCAACAACTTAGCGGATACTAGTCTGACTCGCCCCTCTACTTATTTCATTTCTTTGCATTAAATAAAAGTACAAGCTTTACCTTGAGAGTATCGATCCAAGGATATGTGGACTCTTACCTCTGCAAGTATCTGAACACACATGTAGTCTTCTATGATTCTTTTCCTCTCTCTCTTCTCGCTTTGTATGTACTTTATGGCGTATGCAAGCTGATGACTACAACTTCAAAACAGAGAAGACGAAGATGTCGAGGCATCTGGCCAATCTCGCTAATACGGAGCCGGTGATTCTTCAGATTGAAGGGAGGATTTGGGAACATTGGGCTCTGATCCCGGTTTCTCCTGACTTGGAGGAGGTTCGACATGCTGTCCTGGGAGAAGATGTCGGGGTGGATCAGGTTTCTGCTCCGCTCGGTGTCAATGACTACTTAATCTCGGGTAATTTTGTTTATAGCCCGTGAAGGGTAATTGTATTCGAAGTGAGCATTTTCTCTTTTATGTTTATGTAATGTAATGTACGTATTTCGCCCCTTGAGGCCTTTTGATTATATCTTCATTTTGTAGTCATATTTTTACGGACAAAGCGTCAACGAGAACGAGGGAGTGTGAGTGTGTTCCTCATTTCCTTCATTCTAGTGGATCGTGATAATTGTTGTTTCATTTGGACGGAGATTTTTGAGATGTAGGATTTTTGAGAAGTTTATGAACGTCCAAGTATCAATGAAGAGGCAACTTTTTGTATCTTGTATCAATGATACTATGCCTTTGAGAGTTAAGAGTGGAGTTAGGGTAAGACCTAGGTTTATTTTTGTGCCTGGAGTATCCGGGGTCAAGCCCGAATTAATTGACTCGTTTATGATTTCAACCTGATTTTGTTTTGGTATTGAAATCTGCTATGAGTTCTCGGCTTATGTGATTTGCACCGATCGAGAATCGAGTATCTCTCCGGACTGTTTTAGAGTCTCAGAAATACTGATCAAAATTTCAGATTTCGATAGGGCGCTTATCTTTGTGTCGGATGTATGAGGACCAATTCTATGAGAGGAGCAGGTCGGGCTAAGCTTTTGTTTGAGAACGGTTGATTTGTCCGTCGGGGCCAGTCGACGAACATGATGTAAGAGCAAGTACTTGTCTTTTCTAACTTGTGTTAGTTGTTAATTTATAGTCGCGTTAAAGACTGTTTTAGTAGTTTTATTCGAGTTTATGGAAATATATTTTCGAAAGTCTGTGACTTCTTGCTTTTTCCGAGAATGTGTTTTTCTTTTGGGTGAAAGTGATTTTACGTTTTGATCGAAGATCTCGTTTGATTTTGCGGCTGGATGTGGCTTGTTTGAAGCGTTTAATTTTTTTGTTTTATCGTTTACTCGCTGGATTTCTTTTTCTTATGATTTCCGTTTCCGGGTTATAAGATATTTTTTGTTCTTACTTAGATGTCTCGGACGAAGCGTGGATTACCGGTTTAGCCATAAAACTAATTTGTGAGATTAAGTTTTCCTGCGTTAGAGAGATTTACAAGATTTTTTGAGAATCATATTGTGTTGTCTTATTATAGAATATCGTTTTAAAATATTGAGTACAAAGGCAAATATATAAAATGTGGTAGTATACTAGTACACATATACCATACCCACTCCCCCAACCTCCTTTTAGACAGATGGGACAGTAGAACTGTCATGCGATGAGTTGCCTACGTACCTCTTTCGGAGATCAAGCCGTCAAATAGTTCAATTTGTCGCTGTGAGTGTTTTACTCATTGGCGAGGTCGCGTTGATCTTCTTGGTCGTGGTGACTATTGCTGGATCGACGAATTCTTCTGGGTTCGTCTCCTCTGGTGGGGTTGGAGCGTTGGGCTTTGAAGTTTGTTTGCTTTATTAATCCAAAGCCGTTGCTAGAGTTGACGATTCGGGATCTTCTCTTCCTGAAGCGTTTTCAGCCGATGGCCTTAGTTTTCTTTGCGTGTTTTGGTTGGCGGTGGTCGTGATCTGCCTTAGCTTGTGTTCCACCAGAAAGCAGAGTCACGACTGTTTTTGGCATCCTCAGATTGTTGCAATTCTGTGTGGGGTTGGGAACTTGATGCCTAAGGGCTACGTCGTCAGGACTCCCTTCATGGAGTTTATATAGGGTGTTCCCATGATCACTTGTAAATCACGTTTCCGTGATTTCTTTGGCCATGACCTGAAATCTTGATCGATCCGAGAGTCATTGAAGTTGACCCGGAGAAACCAGTCAGTGTTCTTGGCGTTGGTGTAATTTCAGACAGGTCGACATTCATTCTTTTGAGAGTGTCTCGGAAGATAACGTCTATGGTGCCTTCATGTGTCCATGAGGACTCTGGCAACTTTGAGATACTTTATAACAACATCGATCACAAGCGGGTCGTTGTGAGGTTTGTTGATTCTAACGCTCTCATGTTCCTCAAAGTGAACGAGTCGTTTGGGACGTCAATGGGTGGAGTTCATTTAGTACTTGACTCAGCCTTCCGTTGATAAGCCTTTATTGATGAGACAATGTCCTGGCAGTATTGTGATCCTCCAATGATCATGTTTACTCTTCGACGATTATTTTCGTTTCCTCTATCACAAGGTCTTCTTCCGCGTTTGCCATTCTCGCTCGACCGGTTCCCATGAGGATTGTCCCCACCTGTCGTGGTTTGGTCGTTTTTTGGTGGACGGTCAGTGTCTCAGATGAGATATTCTATGTCGGTTACTTCTGAAATTTTCCATGCGAGTAGTTTTGCCGTTTATCTCGCACCAAGAACTTTCCGTTCATAGTAGAGTGGCCCTTAGTTTGGTGAAACTCACAGAAGGTATTCTCGTTGTAGGTGGAATTTCAGTTCCATGTGTTTCCCGACGTTCTTCCATGTTATGGTGCAGAGTTAATGGCATAATTATGTGCTCCTTGGATATCTTCACCCTTGTGATGTATGTACTTGTCGTTACAAGAGATTTTATTTTTGGATTCTCCTCTGTTGCTACCTCTTTTAAGGGTGCTCTCGTGGGTTTATGTTTTTGCAATAGGACTCTCATCTCTTCTTCGCTGATGATATAGTTCTTGAATTTGTGGAGAGCGTCCTGGATTGTACGCGGTTTCTTGAGAGATATCCACTTTCTGAAATTTGACTTATACCATAGCGTCTTCCTGAACGCGTCAATAGCAACCTTGTCGCTGATCCCGCTAAATCTCGACATATCGATTTTGAATATATTCATGAAATCGCAAAGAGGTTCTTCTTCTTTTGGGATAAACTCCAAAGGTCGAAGTCGGAGGTTTCTTTGTCCATGAACATGGAGTATCGCTTGGGAAACTCTGAAGCGAGTTGGCGGAAAATTCCCAGGGAATTTTGTTTAGGCGAGAAAACCATTCGAGCGTTGCTCCCTGGAGATTCTCAAAAAATGATGCCGCAGTATCCAGCATCTCTTTCATTTTCCCTGAGCATGTCCCTACCATCGCAATATGGAAGGTCTGCAGGTGCGCTTTAGGGTCGGTGGGTGCCATCGTATGTAGGGATTTTAATCTTCCAGGGTCTAAGATTCTCATCTAAGTGATGCGGGCAGTAAAAGAAGTCTTTTGAGCTTCCTTGATGAGTCTATCGATCTCGGGTGCAGAACTAGTGGCATGGTGAATTTGAGACCGCCGCTTTTACCTTCGCGGCCATTTTTGTGATATAGACGCGAAAATCCGCATCTCATCGAGATTGTCGCCAACAGGTTTTCGAGTTTGTCGGTGTTTGCTATGGGTGATCCGAGCATGTTCTTCGGCTAGTTTCTCCTTTCTACTCAGAAGATATTTTCTCCCTCTTCTGTCATGGATTTTCAAATGAAGATTCTTGCCGAGTCGTGTGGCTTCTTGTCCTTCTTAGATGTACGTCAGCCTCTTCGTCTGAACGATCGGATTGATCACTGGGATCCGAGTTGACTCGCTCGACTTCGTTTTCTTCTTCTTCATGATGGCTAGGAGAAGGATATTCATTGTTCTTCCGCGTTGCTTCGGGAGTTATCTCATCGTGATTTTGTCCCAATGGCTTTCCTTGAGCGTTTTTGGTCCTTTTAATGGAGTCGCGAAGTCTTGCCTCCTTCCACTGCAGACCCTTGTAGTCCAGTGCGGGAAAATAGTTATGGTTCTCGCTGTTGGGATTTTGACCTATTTGGCGAGAGAACTCGTGACTATCTTGTTCTTCTGGCTTCTTTTCGAGAGTCAAGAACATCTTCTTAATCTCCTGGAATGCCATGGTCTTAGCATCAGCGTTGACCGCAGAGACGTTTCCTGATGGAGTGCTTTCTACGTTGTGGTCGACGACATTTTTGCCGGGAGCTGGTTGATTGTTTTGAGCATTTGATGTCATATCTGACCAAGCGTTTTGCAGTTGTGAGTTATATTGATCCATATCCCCCCCCTCTCCTTCTAGCGTCAAACTATGGAAACCGAAATTCACACTATCGATATATGTGATCGGAGAAAAGTTAAGAAATGCTAACTATCCCTGAGGTCCCAGATTTATGTTGTGCCTACGAAAAGTAACCAGATTATGAGTAACAAAATGCGAGATATCAACTACGATTTTACAAGTCGAAGAAATATCTTATTGAATTTTTTCGCGTAAGAACATCACGATGATACAACATGATTTAAGAGCTTCCGCCGCAAGAGCTATCGGTGAGTTCCTTAGTTCTAACAACCTATGCTCTAAAAACCCCTTGTTTGTATCACAGCTCGATAACAAAAACGAAATTGCTAAAATATATCTAAGTGCTAAGTTTTCTGAAGATTTTCTAGTGTCTCTCCTCATACCTTTGCCTTGGCCTCTCTTATATATCCCCTCAAGGTCGGTCGTCTTTCCTTTTCTGTCTAATTTCGAGTTTATCGGAAATCTTCCTTATCTTCTTGATCTTTCATGATTATCTGGAAACTGCTAAAATTTATCTTATTTTCCATGTGTGTCCAAGATCTAAAAATTTATTAATGAAACTAATGACCTCAATAATCCATATATGTTCATGGCAAATAAAAATGCCAGAGAAAGCAGGTGAAACCTGGAGATAAGAGATTGTTGTGGGTTAGTGGAAACAATGGAACACAACAGCGAGGAGGAAAGAAGATGATTGAAATAAATAACTCTATGGGATAACAAGCCCAAATTTCATATTCTTTGAGAACACATCTAAGTAAAAGATATAGAGTGTTTTAGGATTTACGCAGTTTCTTGGAAACAATCTCTAATGAAAAAAAAAAGACGAAAGAGAGATTTCGAAACCATTATAGGAAAGTAGATGAGAAAAACACTTTTACCTCCGACCACCTACAAAAATCCATACCCATCTCTGAATCCCGTGAACCTAAAGTCCCAATCTGAGCTCCTTCACCTGGATTTTGCCATAGATTACGTTGGGCGTCTCCTTGTTGAATCAATGTCACTGTTATCTACCGAACCACCCCCTTCGATTAAATAAACTTCATTCGTCATTAGGTCTTGTTTCACAGCTAGAGAGAAGATGGAGGCTATCATTGAAAGGTCGGATTGATAGAGGATCCAGTAGTAGAAACAGATGCGGCAAGCCGGAGATGGCAACATAGAAGATTTAGAGACGAAAGGAAATTTTCCAGATCAAGAAACAGATGAGAGAATAAGAAATTTTTTTTTCTTAACGTCATTAAATGAGGGTTTTTTTTCTTAACATGTGAAGACACATAAGAAAAATAAATCAAATTTTTCCCTCTACATGTTACCGCTCAATTGCATGACATAAATTAGGCTCCAAATCCCCTCTTTTTGTTTCTCGTTAAATGAAAATAACGGTTTAGCGTTAATATGATGCTGTAATAGATTACCCCACCCTAGCATACCCTCTACAATAGCACTTAGAGAAATCTTGCTATCTTCATGTGATATCAATACCCATTTTTGTAGTGATCATCTAAGTTAAAGTGGTTGCCTATGGTCATCACCAATCGTTAGTTGAACATGTAAGGAAGCTAAGTTGTTGTCTGAATCAGTTTCTTTGTGATGATGGATTGATTTTCGAGTTAAAGATAAGTTTGGATAGCTGGTTCGATAGGTCATGTAAAAGTGAGGCATGATAGAATGATGGATTGAGAAGTAAATTCTATGGGTTATTGTTGAACTGTGTATTGTTTATTTTTGCGTAAACAATTGCACTTAAGAATTATTTATGAATATGCACAGAGGTTTATCATGAGCCTTATTTACTTGTACTTAAGTATTAATTGTTATATATATATATATATATATATATGAATAAATATTGAAGTATGAATCATATGAAGTCTTATTGTATAATCACTCTACCGAAATTCTACACTTACCGTGAATGGGTCTTGCGATATGGAACAAGGTCACGAAGACATGAGTCAAACCCTGTAGACCGTGTACTGCATGTAGCATCACACGTTCATATCTCGAAATGTCTTATGATGATGATGCTAAATCACTAGGCTCAGTTAGATTTTGTGTTTATTGGGTTATATATATATATATAATGTGTGTGTGTGTGTGTGTGTGTGTGGTCTATGTGCATGCGTGCGTGTGTATGTGTGTGTGCGCGCGCATGTGTTTGCGTTATTTATGAAGGGAGGATTTGGGAACATTGGGCCTCTGATCCCGGTTTCTCCTGAGGAGGTTCGACATGCTGTCCTGGGAGAAGATGTCAGGGTGGATCAGGTTTCGGCTCCGCTCGGTGTCAGTGATTACTTGATCTCAGGTAATTTTGTTTATAGACCGTGAAGGGTAATTGTATTTGAAGTGAGCATTTTCCCTTTTATGGTTATGTTATGTAATGTATTTCTCCCCTTGGGGCCTTTTGATTATATCTTCATTTCGTAGTCATATTTTTGTACGGACAAAGCGTCAACGAGAACGAGGGAGTGTGAGTGTGTTCCTCATTTCCTTCATTCTAGTGGATCGTGATACTTGTTGTTTCATTTGGACGGAGATTTTTGAGACGTAGGATTTTTGAGAAGTTTATGAACGTCCAAGTATCAATGAAGAGGCAACTTTTTGTATCTCGTATCAATGATACTATGTCTTTGAGAGTTAAGAATGGAGTTTTAGGGTAAGACCTAGGTTTATTTTTGTGCCTGGAGTATGCGGGGTCAAGCCTGAATTACTTGACTCGTTTACGATTTCAACCTGATTCCGTTTGGTATTGAAATCTGCTATGAGTTCTCGGCTTATGTGATTTGCACAGATCGGGAATCGAGTATCTCTCCGGACTGTTTTAGAGTCTTGGAAGTACTGACCAAAATTTCAGATTTCGATAGGGTGCTTATCTTTGTGTCGGATGTATGAGGACCAATTCTATGAGAGGAGCAGGTCGGGCTAAGCTTTTGTTTGAGAACGGTTGATTTGTTCGTTGGGGCCAGTCGACGAACATGATGTAAGAGCAAATACTTGTCTTTTCTAACTTGTGTTAGTTGTTAATTAATAGTCGCGTTAAAGACTGTTTTAGTAGTTTTGTTCGAGTTTTTGGAAATATATTTTCGAAAGTCTGTGACTTCTTGCTTTTTCCGAGAATGTGTTTTTCCTTTGGGTGAAGTGATTTACATTTTGATCGAAGATCTCTTTTGATTTTGCGGCTGGATGTAGCTTGTTTGAAAGCGTTAATATTTTTGTTTAATCGTTTAGTCGTTGGATTTCTTTTCTTATGATTTTCGTTTCCGGGTTATAAGATAATTTTTTGTTCTTACTTAGATGTCTCGGACGAAGCGTGGACTACCGGTTTAGCCATAAAGTAATTTGCGAGATTAAGTTTTTCTGCGATTACAAAGATTTGCAAGATTTTTTGAGAATCATATTGTGTTGTCTTATTATAGAATATCGTTTTAAAAATATTGAGTACAAAGGGAAATATATTAAAATATGGTAGTATACTAGTACACGTATACGTACCCACTCCCCCCCCCCCCCCCACCTCCTTTAGAGAGATGGACAGCAGAACTCGTCATTCGATGAGTTGCCTACGTACCTCTTTCAGAGATCAATCCGTCACATCGTTCAATTTGTCGCTGTGAGTGTTTTACTCATTTGGCGAGGTCGCGTTGATCTTCTTGGTCGTGGTGACTATTGCTGGATCGACGAATTCTTTCGGGTTCGTCTCCTCCGGTTGGGTTGGAGCGTTGGGCTTGGAAGTTTGTTTGCTTTATTAATCCAAAGCCGTTGCTAGAGATGACGATTCGGGATCGTCTTTTCCTGAAGCGTTTTCAGCCAATGGCTTAATTTCTTCGCGTGTTTTGGTTTGGCGGTGGTCGTGATCTGCCTTAGCTTGTGTTGGCATCCTCAGATTGTTGCAATTCTGTGTGGGGTTGGGAACTTGATGCCTAAGTGCTACGTCGCAGGACTCATTTCATGGATTCTATATAGGGTGTTCCCATGATCACTTGTAAATCACGTTTTGTGATTTCTTTGTCCATGACCTGAAATCTGATCGATCCGAGAGTCATCGAAGTTGTGCCGGAGAAACCAGTCAGTGTTCTTGGCGTTGGTGTAATTTCAGACAGGTCAACATTCATTCTTTTGAGAGTGTCTCGGAAGATAACGTCTATGGTGCTTCATGTGTCCATTAGGACTCTGGCAACTTCGAGATACTTTATTACAAGATCGATCACAAGCGGGTTGTTGTGAGGTTTGTGTATTCTGAAGCTCTCATGTTCCTCAAAAGTGATCGAGTCGTTTGGGACGTCGATGGGTGGAGTTCATATAGTACTTGACTCGGCCTTCCGTTGATAAGCCTTTATTGATGAGACAGTGTCCTGGCAGTATTCTGATCCTCCGATGATCATGTTACTCTGCGACGATTATTGTCGTTTCCTCTATCACAAGGTCTTCTTCCGCGTTTGCCGTTCTCGCTCGACTGGTTCCCTTGAGGATTGTCCCCACCTGTCGTAGTTTGGTCTCTTTTTGGTGGACGGTCGGTGTCTAGGATGAGATCTTCTATGCCGGTTACTTCTGAAATTTTCCATGCGAATAGTTTTTGTCGTTAGTCTCGCACCAAGAACTTTGCAGTTCATAGTCGAGTGGCCCTTAGTTTGGTGAAACTCGCAGAAGATATTCTTGTTGTGGGTGGAATTTGGTTCCATGTGTTTCCCGGCGTACTTCCGTGTTATGGTGCAGAGTTAATGGCATAATTATGCGCTCCTTGGATATCTCCACCCTTGTGATGTAGGTACTCGTTGTGGGTGGAATTTCGGTTCCATGTGTTTCCCGACGTTCTTCCGTATTATGGTGCAGAGTTAATGGCATAATTATGCGCTCGTTGGATATCTCCACCCTTGTGATGTAGGTACTTGTCGTTACGAGAGATTTTCTTTTTGGATTCTCCTCTGACGCTACCTCTTTTAAGGGTGCTCTCGTGGGTTATGTT
>CAJHQP010006804.1:0-36022 GCA_905132765.1 Moricandia arvensis | reverse complement strand
AAGGATACAACCATGATAGACGATTCACACATCACTCGAGAACGTCCCTACGAACTAATAATCTATGAAACACTCTCGAACTAATAATTTAAGCTAAGGGAATTGTTGTAATGATTTTTTCGTTTCCGTAAAACGTGAAGAAATGAAGAAGAGAGACAAGTTTATTTAAAGAGAAGGAGGAGTCACTTCCCGCAACAGCTAATTCACGTGGGTGAAAATCTCAGTGATATCGTGTAAAGTGGATTACAAAACTTTCTTCCAAGATTCTCTTTGTCGTTTAAAATAAATATCTTGGAAACCTCTGTTACCACAATGACAACCTCAATATTACCGTTGATCCCATTGATCTCATTAGACATCTCAATTGAAACCTAAAAGATCTTGAGAATTTGTATTTTCTTTATTTCCTCGAAAAGTCGCAGTCAATTTGTATTCAAAGTCTTCTAGTTTTTGGTTTCTGATTTTCCAAAAACTTTTTTTATCCAATCATGAAAATGGATTTCTGTTTTTTAGGAATCTGGTTTTTTCTTCTTTTACTAATTCCTTCATAAAAACCAAAATCTCTCTTCGCTTGGATTCTCCCTAAAACTAATTATCACCAAAACAAAAAATGATTTTCTTTTTTTTTAATATATTTTAATTATTTTTACTTAAATAATGTACTATATAATACACACCTCTTCTTATGCTACAAACACACAAAAAACGTAACATTTGTCTACACTACCATATATATAGAATCAATGTGTCACCCAAGTCTCCAGCTTTAACAAGATCACTGATCACAGTGTCTTAGCTATACACATCTGGCTTCAAACCCTCTTCTTACATTCAATTAAGAAGGTTTTTTGTTCTTTTAAACTCTCTCTTTTTACATGGATTTAATCAAAACATAATACATTGCATGTTTCTGGTGAGATTAATGTTGGTGTGAATCGTTATATCATCTTGAAATTTAATTGGTTTGAAAAAAGATTTAAACAGTGTGCTTTTGTTCATATCTTGACTTGCATGGCAACTTTATGTTGTATGACGTTATTTAGTCACGTTAATTCTTATCTTTTAGCTATTGAGATTATTGTAGAATACTACTATTTATTTCAGTTTGGCTTGGATTAAGAACATTAAAAAATAAATCAGAAAATTGGGCTTCAGCATTTCTAATAATATAGTTCGCCCAACGTATATGCATTTATTAAACTTTAAAATGACAGTTCAGGTGAATTTTCTTTTTGTGACATAGTTCATAGAATTTAACTCTATAGCTATTAGTATTTATTTATAATATGAATGTATAAATTTAGTTATTAATAGTGTATCTTTATAGGTATGGACACCCTAAGGACAAATCATCAAATGGGAAAAATATTTTATTACAAAATAAATATTTAATTGACTGATTATTTGGATTAACTAACTAATATATGATATTAATATTAAAGGGAAAAATAGGTATGGAACAATATCATGGTACATTTATTTTTTGGAAATTTATGAAAATGAAATGGAAAAAATAAATTGGCGTGCTTGGTCCTTTCAAAAAAAATGAGTAAAACGAGAATTAGAAACGGATTTCAAGAAGCAAACATGTCAAAATTCAGATTGGCTTCCATTAAAACAAATTTTACTCTGTAAAAGAATTGTATGACATTTATCGTCGATTGGGCCGTATGACTGGAGTCACATTTCACGAAACCACAAAAGCTATTCAAATGGATGATGAATGGTAGAATGATCGTATTCATGTAACTTTTAAATATCATAGTCCATCAATTGTTTTAAATTATAATAAATTAATTATTCTTAACTTAGGAAATACCTAATGCTTCAAAGCTTCGGACTCACTTTCTCACTGATATCGACAAATTGGATCGACTTTTTGGAGGCAAACACATTTCAATCGATGATGGCTACTATCCAGGTTCTGGATTGGATCATAATACCCAGTCTGAGATGGTTACCGAGAATGAATATGAACACTGTGAATCTGGAAGATGATTCTGATGCACCTTTGAGAAACCAAAATGGAACACCATCTTCCTACAATCATAATTCCAAAAGGGTGTACGGAAACACTTCGCGTAGTTCATCTTCAACACGTAAACGAGGAACAACAAATGTTTCGTATGACTTCGTGAAAAATGAAGCCTACACGAAACAAACAGAACTCTATGAACGATCCCAAGATAACAAGCTTGAATGTGCAATGGCCTTATTACGAACATTCTCTAGTCGTCAATATGACTCTTTGTTATATTGCGGAGCGGTGAATGTGCTTCAAACTAATGAGACACATGCACATGTTTATCTTACACTACGACGACAATGCAAGGTTTAAATATCTCGAAAGAATGAAAGGAATTGATCGAGAAGCTGAATAAGAAAACTAAAAAAAAAAAATCACCTGAATAATTTTCTTTGTTTTATTTTGATTAATGTATGTTTTTGAATTTTGTTTCATATTATTTATTTATCAAATAATATTAGTTTTGTTTTTATAATATTTTGTTATTGTTTTTGTTAGAAAGAAGTGTTTAAAGAATGCTTGAAGATGATGAAGCAGAAGACGGAAGCATTAGTATTGGAGAATCGTTCATCGATTCTTATTCTGTGAGTATAGAAAGGCAACGAATGAACCTGGATCGAAAACGCAGACGAAGATATGTATATGAATTAATTCATGGTCATGAGGTACAATGCTACAACATAAATAGAATGTATCCAAGGGTATACATTCAGTTATGTGAAAAGCTTAGGGATGATTATCAGTTGAAAGAGATTGATAATGTAAGCATTCAGGAAAGTGTTGCAATATTTCTTAACATATGTGCTCAAAATGCAACTTAGAGGTATGTTAGAAAGATATTTGGTCATTCATTGGAAACCATAAGTAGGAAATTCCATGAAGTGTTAAGTGCTCTCGAAAAAAGGCGGTTCATTTGTTTAGACATGGTCCAGATGAACTCACGCAACCTTATCCAAGGTTACAATCCAACAGAAATTACTGGCCTTACTTTAAAGGATTTACCGGTGCAATAGATGGAGCACACGTTCCTGTCACTATTGCGGAAAAAGGTTCAGAAAATATTAGAACATGAAAAGCGCACGAGTATGAATATTTTAGCTATATTCAATATGGACATGTTGTTTACATATGCATACATAGGTATTCTGATATAAATTCATGATGAAAAAATTTATAGCATTAGCAATGGAAGAGCCTCATCAATTTCCGGCTACACCATTCGGAAAGCAATTATTTGGGAGATTCTGGTTATGCTCTTCGACCTGAATTTCTTACTCCATACAGAGAGGAAATATAACCCTAGCTAAAACGATGGAGCTAGTCTTCCCAGTAGCTATAAAGGAATATTTAACAAACGCCATTCTTGAAAGGACTTTTGGTGTGTGGAAAGGAAAATGACGGGTTTTAAGAGAGAAGACAAAGTACAACATACATGTTGAAAAAAAGAGTTATTGCAGCAACAATGGCGCTACATAATTTTAAAAGGCTATCAAATTTAAGAGAAGCGGATTTTGATTCGGACCATACAAGTGGTAATTCACACCAACTGAAGATTTTGATTCAGATACGAAGAGCATAATAACACTCATTGGTAATATATGGAAGATATTCGAGTTCAAATTTCTGCATTTTTATGGGATTCAGCTGTAGTTGGGCTGCTTTGGGTGCATCATGTTGTGCGGTAAACATTGAACGATAAACATGGGCAATTACTTTGGATGTAGCCCATTTCTTGTAAAGATTGCGTGTCTCCGTCGTACAAGATTGTGAAAGTTGAGCTCCTTAGCTGGAATACGCCAGTCGCAGCGAGTGTCATGACAAGAAAGAACAAAGGAATCTCTTTTGGTCCGTGTTTGCATAAAGTAGAACCTCTCTTTGATTGTGTATATGGCTAGTCCGATCTGACAGCCCTGCTTGTTTGCGTAGAGTTTTCAAACAAATGGTTCCCCCTCTGTTTCGTACAAGTCAAGATCTGGTACATCATCAGCTTCATAGGAGACATCGTCAAACAATGGTGGTACGTCGAACTCCTCGTCACTGATCTCTGAAAGCGGTCTGGTCTCACGGGCAATAGGGGTGGCAGGAGCTGCATGGTCACGAATAGTTGAGGGATCAAAGGTTGATGTCGAAGAAAAAGGTACATGTGGACGACAATTATCAGGTGTACACGTGTACGTCGAGGACTTCGAGGCGGGTTGTACATGCGTAGGGGTTTTCTGGTGTACACCTAAAAAGTCAAGGTCTTTCTTCTAGTCAGTACATGGTTCTCCGGATACATGTGCATCGTGGTCAAACGCATCTCCAGTGGTGCATCGGATGATATGTGGGGCCGTATTAGGGACATTTACACCAGCCATGACCTCTGCAGCATCAGATCCACCAAGTGCATCGTCTAGAAGAGGCTCCCAAAATTCTTTGTCATACCCGCGAGGCTGTACATGGTCGATGTCTGAAGAAAAAGAATTATCTGAAGCTTCATCCTCTTCGTCGTCAAGTAACCTGGTATCAGGGATGTTGTCGGGATCCTCTTTGAACATTTGGTCGAGCATTTCGTCACCGCAAGAGAGAGTTTCATCAACCAGGGAAAAATGACGGATCTTAGAAAGGCCGGGGGAAGAAGAGCGTGTGCAAGCAGACTTCATGGGAGGGGTGACACCTTGAGCTGGATGAATAAGTGAATCTTGTAGAAGTTCATCATCATCGAAAAGAGAGAATCCCGGTGCTTTGGAGCCGGCTGTTGAAGGAGGGCATTGGACAACATGACGAAAGGGGTTAGCACTCTGTTTTATTGTTTGGTCCGGTGTAGTAAACCGTGAAGGATTCTCACCGACTTGACTCGATTGGGGTATGTCGGCAGAAATACCAAAAGTACCAAACAAGTTCATCCCGGCATGAGCTCGAAGGTGCTCGAAGAAGTACGATACAGCACCGTCGTGGGTGAGTATAACATGTGGAGTAGTTAGGCCAGTCGCGATCTCCCTTGTGTTAGGAGGCCAATAACTTAAGACAACAGAGCAATGAGAGGTGGTGGTTGTAGGACTGAAGAACTCCTTCAAGACATTGTTTTGCAACTCAGTCAAGGAGATGTCTGGCCAGACTGGTACAACCCTAGACATTTTATCCTTGTCAATAGCAAAGCTCCAACGGGAGTCAATGGAAGCCTTCCATTCACCGGCAATTACCATAGAGTGAGTTCCCATGGGAAACCTAAAAAAGAATTAGGTAAAGCTAATTACCAAGAAACTTAATTTAACTCTTGATAATAGACTAACCTTGATTTAGGAGATACAAATTCGATGGATTAGAGGAAATGCAACTTTGAGCAACAAAAAACAAAAATGCATAGATGCATGAAAGAGATGAATATGGTGATAAAATGAAGTTAATCTTCAGCCATTGATTGACAAAATGTTAGGAAGATCTAATGGCTGAAAATAGAGACAGGTATACGTCTTGTCAACTAGTGTCAGAGAGTGATCTGGGCCGTCGGATTAAAAGGAAGATGAACAGTGTAGGATCATTCCCGCCAATATACTAGTTGGGCTGCAGAAAAATAAGTTAGGAACTAACTAAAAATTTAAACTATAAGTTGGAGACTTGGGATAAAGTGGGTGAGTATAACAAAGTGGCCCATTATGACAATACTATAATAAAAAGTGCCCATAAATGTAAATCTCTCATATTTTTATGGCTTAAAGAACATTTTTGAATGTAGTCCATATTTAAAATATTTAATAGTACTTTGTACTTCAATTTTTATGCTAACATATTTTATGCTAACAACTAAGATAGTCATCCAACTCTTCAATATCAAAGTAGTTTTAAGAAATGCTTTGTACTTCAACTTTTTTAATCACCAAAAATAAAATATCGTCAATATAAAAATGATTCCCAAATAGTTAAAAGCGAATTTTTAGATTCTCAATTCTAAGTAAACGACAACAAGTAACACTGAACCGGAAACTTTCCGGGTCACCGGGTTATTGGGTCGACTGCGGGTGAACCACATATTAATAAATGAATTAATTTTAAGTATCATCTATTAAAAATATAACAGAAATTATACATTTCTTAAAAATATAGAAAATACTTAAATTTGGTATCTTTATTTTATTTTCACTTCACTTATAATTTTTTTTAAAATAATTTAAATAATTTAATATTTTTTGTAAGAATTTAAGAGTTAGGATATATAATAAAACATAGCGAGACTTAAATCTCATAAGTTTTAGGGTATCTAATGTCAAAAATAAATAAAATTTAAATCAAAGTAAACCAATAGTAAACATCAAGGCTGTAATATATTCTGATATAAAAAATAAATTAATATAAAATTTCATTAACTAATTTTGGTTCTTTTTTTATCATAGTTCAGTATATCCTCTTTAGGTGGCATAATGAAATGTTTATCAAAATCTAAATATCACAATAAAATAGTCTAGTCGATGTTATATATGATTTTTTACTAAAAGCTTAGTTATATATTATATATGGTTTTACAAAATTGAATAAAATCAATGAATCTGATCCACAAAGAAATATTATTTATTTTAGAAACATGTAAAATCAAGACCACAAGAGAAAAGCATATGGTTCATGTAAAGAATAAAAAAATGTTTATATGATAGATGTTAGAACCTAGAAGATTAAGACAAATGCTATTCAAGATGAACAAACTAAGCAATTTTTTTAAAAAAGTTGAACCAGATATATAGTATCTGGCTATCTGTGATAGGCCTGACCATTTTTACCCGAACCAAAAAATCGAATTGGAACCGATCCAAAAATACCTGATCCGAAAATTTACAAGTATCTAGTTGGATCCAAAATTTTTATACCCGAAAGAACCCAAACCGAAAAGAACCAACTTGAATAGACCCAAACCTGAAAAGAACCGACACGAATTGACCTGACCTGATAAGAACCGACTTAAAGACATTTCAAGTTATATAAAACTTTACATGTAAAATTTAGAGTTTAATAATTTCTTATTTTAATTATTAAAAGTTTATTTTTAATTATTGTAAAAGTTTAGATAAATATAATATATTTGAGCTAAATTTGATGGAGTTTGGATCTTTGGGAACTTCTCCGGATTCTAAATAGGTCCAACCTGACCTGGATCCGATATAGACCCGAAAATTACGAGTATTTTATAGGTATTTTAGTTAAAGACCTAATCGATCTGGACCCAAAAAAATCTGATCCAAACTGAATTTTTTTTAAGTATTTAGTTGGGTCTAAATGTTTAGGACCGAAGGATCCAAACCTGAAGTGGATTATTTATTGGGTCAGCGAGTTTGCCAGTGCGACCGCGGGCATAAACTGCTTATAGAGGTCTCTCTTTTCAAAAGAAAAATGATGCAAAGCTTTCTTAAATTCATTAACAGAAAAGATAACAATGCAATTCTTAAATTTAACAAAAGAAACGACATAAATATAAAGATGAGAAGAGAAATATGTGTTCTCTCTCTCATTCTTACACGATTTAGTAAACATAAGGGAAAATGGCATTCCGGTTAGCCGGATAATTCTCAAACTTCTGGAGATACCACAAGTGAGTTTCTCCAGCCGCCACTGTCAGATTTCCGACCTACAAAGAAAAGAGTAACCAGATAGTGCACCGTACAACCTTTTTCAAACAAAGCCTTTCATTAGTATTCTAGACAACAAGAAAGTACACCGTACCACAAAACCAAAGAGTAACCAAATAGTTTCATCTGTTCCTCCACTCGCAAGTAGCAAGCCCACATACAAAATCTATATTACAGAGCATCGTACCATTAGCAAAGAGAAGAAAAGACAGAACATAAAGATGTCTATAGGCATGGTATCATTACTATTTCTGCCAAGTAATGTGGACTAGATACGATCTCAAACCAATCTCCATGTGGTATTATGTACTCTTTTGCTTGGCTAGGACTTTTCCTGAGCGATCCCTGCATTAACATTTTTTGCATCTTTCAGGATCTAAAACACACATAAACAAAGAGATAATGTCAAAAATAGTAAGCAAAAAAAATTTGTTATAACTTACGAGAATGGCGTGACAGCGGCGCTGATGTATCCATCCCCAGAGAAAAATGACGGCACCAATCAACTGACACCATCCAAGCTTCATTAGAGGGTTTAAAGATGATGATAAATCAAACTTAGGGGCTGAGGCATAGCTTTTTGATTTAGCAATGAACTCAGACACTTGATTTCCGGCGAATGTCACCACCTCCGGAGCTATATTGATACAGAGTGATAAAGGTGCTGCTGCATAGAAACTAGAAACGCAAAAAGGCAATTAAACAATATAAATATTTGAGATGTCCATGACTTTTCTTGAGAGACTTACAACAAGCCGGTGAAATAACCAAGAATGTTCATCCGAGCACAAGGGCTATACTTGAATACATAGAATGACTCTATAAGACGTCTCAAAACTTGTACTACCATCAGAAGAAGTAGAAACACTGCTTGCTCAGCATGAGAACCTCCCGTTAAGCGGCTTGAAATGCCGGAAAACATGAACTCCTCAGACGATAAAGGCGCCATTTTGAAAGCATACATCGAAGTCATGGCAAGCAGGAGAGTTGTCCAGGCCATTCCAATAACATAGAAGTGAGCAAAGTACTTCTGAGGAACTGTCCACTTCTGTATCCATAACAAAACAAGCAATAAAGGAATAAAAGGGTCAAGAGCTTTACAACACCAGAAATACCCAATTACTGAACATATCTCTGAAACTGAAATAATGAACAAAAAAAATGCTATTTTGAAATTAGTAATAATAAAACAGCAACTGAAACGCATAAAACCTGAGAAGACGACGGCTGAAGAATCTTGCCTCTACCGGAAAAACTCAACATGAGTTCATGAAACAATCTCAGCTTGGAAATTGGTATGGAACCGATCACCATAAGAAGTATAGCAGCGATCCAAGCCGCTCTAACAACCCAAACTATCCATATCCCTAATTCCATACTTCTCTTCTTCTAGCCAATGTTAATAAACCCTAGAAATTAATGGAAGGCACAAGCAAAATTCGGGAAGCATTGTCCTTTGAGTTTCTTGCGAAGGAAATCCAGCTGGGATTTTTTTTTTTCGTTTTGCGTGTGATCTCCTTGAACTAATGAATAAGTGTAATTAAATGCTTACTTGTTGTAAATTACTAAATTGCTTGCAAATTTGCAATTAATGACCTGTCTAATTTACTCTTCCCTCTCTATTTTTTAATAAGTGTTACTTTGACATATTTTAAACAAATTAAAAAAATAGTGTAATATATTTAAATTATTGTTAATTATACATGTTTAACTAATAATATTTAAAATAAAGAAAATTATTTATAAAATCAATGCAGTTCACAATTAATTTTAAATTAAAAACTAGATTTTAACCCGCACGTCCGTGCAGATATTTTTCTATTTTATAAATGTATTTAATATTATTATAAATATTTTAGTTATATAACTTTTAATTTAGTGTTATACATTGTGTAACTCTATAAATTTTTTTTATATTTCTTCTTCAACATTATTAATATATAGTGATTTGTTTAAAATATTTTAACTTGTTATTAATTTTTATTACTTACTAATATATTTTCGAGTTAGATATAATAAAATAACCATATGAAATAATCAAATAAAGAATCTCTTTCAAAATATGTTTTTTCTTTAATTTATAGATGTTGCATATAATATAGTTTAAATTTTATTTATTTATATTATTTAAAAGAAAATTATTTAATATGTATAAGAAAATATACTTTAACATATATCATTTTAGTGTTTTATGGAATTTATAAGTAAAAACACTGTTTTGTTTAAATAATATAGAACTATTTTTTTTAGTAAATTTTATACATAGTATTATCTATCATATTATTTTATTAAAATTTATTGATACATGATACTTTTTGGATATTATGATATTAAGTTTTATTTAAAAAAATTAAGACTTCCTTGATTTAATTTTTACAGCATATTCAAATAGTTTTTTTGTGGTGCATTTCAAAACTTTATTCTTTATTATCCACGATTTTATTTTTTGTAATTTGCAATGTTATTATTTTGAGTGTAAATATTTATTTTCAAAATTTTATATTTATCAAAAAAACTTTAGAAAATTACACAACTATTTTTGAGTTTGGAACATCAAATTAATTTTGTATTTTTTGTTACTATCTAATCTATTATTTTATGCATAAGATATTTTAATTTTTGTACTATTTAAAAGAAAATTCCTAACATATTTTTTATAGTTAAAACAAAAAAATATTAAATTAAAATTTGATTTGTCATTAATATTTTAAGTGAGTTGCTAAAATACCATAGTTTTCTATTGACATTTAAAAAAATAGTATATGAATTAAATTTTATTATATATTATTATATTATTGTATACAAACATTTTAAACAATATATTGTTGAGAGTTTCAATATAAATAAAAAATTGTAGATATATAAGTTTAACATATGTTAATACATTTATTTTGTATAAAGCTATTACACAATTTATAAATTTTATCTTATTTTAATGATGAATGATGATTTATTTAAATGAAAAACTTTACAATTTAAAATTTGTTAAATTACCTATTTAATATAATTTTATCATATTTAATTCATGTAACACTTCTATTTTCATATAATCTAGAATATATGTATAGAATTTATAAAAAATAGTAGAATTTTTATTTTCTTGTTTAGAATAAAATTTTAGTTAACATTGATTTATAATAATATTATATAACTAATTACTAAATTTATTAATGTATTATTTTATAAAAATATTTAAATTCTTAAATAAGATTTTGTTGGATTTTTTCTCAACAGATTTTGTTATAATTAAAAAATAAAATTCAAATCTTTAGTTGGTTTATTATTAATGTAAATAATTAAATATGTTATATTAACTAATTTTTTGAAATTGTTCAATTACTATTTTTAAATAGTAGATAAAATTTTAAAATTTGTTAATTTACCTATTTAATATAATTTTACCATATTTAACTAATGTAACACTGCTATTTTTATATAATAAAGAATTTATTTATAGTATTTATAAAAAAATAGTGTAGAATTTTATTTTCCTGTTTATAATAAAAACTTAGTTAAAATTGACTTATAATAATATTATATTACTAATCACGAAATTTATTAATGTATAATTTTATAAAAATATTTAAATTTTTAAGTTCTTTCGAGATTGCTTTTTACACGACAAAAAATAACAACCCATTGAAATTAATTAATTTAAATATATTATTTTAAATGATATTGGAAGAATCTGTAAATAAGAAAGAAATGGGATGACTAAATGCGTAAATAGAAGAAAATATTTAATCTGCTATCCGTGTTTCCAAACATTTTTCCTTTAGTCTACTATCTATGTTTCCAAACATTCCAATTTTGTACTTGAATTTTAATAATATACATGTTAGTTAATAGATAAGCCAAAACATTTTTCAATAAGTCCAAAAAAAAACATGTCAAGGTAATTTTCAAATACGACTCTGTTTTAATATATTAGATAAGTATAATATGCTTTAAATTTCTAAAATAATACTTTTATTTAACAAAAAAATATATTAAAATAACACTTATTATGAAACACATGAAATATTAAATTAGAATTCAGCGACTTTTTATGTGTAATTTTTTATTTGGACTATCCCTTAAAATGTTTATCAACTTATATAAAAATTAATTATACTATCTTTCAATATCTTAATTTTTTTATTTGAAATACAAATAAATTGTTTTCTTACCAAAATTCTAACAAAATCTTTTATTATTTATTTTCTTAATTAATCAGCCTAAATTATCATTATCATGACAATATAATTAGCTATTAAATTCCTTTAAGTTTCTTGCGAGGGAAATCCAGTTGACAATTCTTTTATTTTTCTTTTGCGTGTGATCTCCTCGAACTAATGAAGAAACGTAATTAAATGCTCACTTGTTGTTGTACAGGTTTGCAATTAATGGCTTACTAGATTTACCGATATTTTTTTTTTGTTTTAATATTTCTATAAAATATTTAATGGGACAATTGGAGAAATGGGACACCTAAAACTTAGGTTTGATTCAATAGAATTTTTGAAAATTATTTAGAAAACTAAGATTTTAATTCTTCTAAATACCTTAATACCCTTAAAATTAATCAATTAATAGAAATTATAATTGTAAAATAATAATTTTTGTAATTAATTTATAATTAAAATAGATAAAAAGGAAAATAAAAGAGACTGACGAGGTAAAATCCTTGTTCAAAAAGGCACCCGTGGAGGCCGTTTAATCGGTGATTCAATGCTGGGTGGCTCCTAGCCGTGCGTTTTGAGGTAATGCGGTTAACAAATCGGAAATCTCAAATTATTCAATTTTTATGGATTTCAAGTTCTAGAACTGGATCATATGTTGTAAATCTATCATATCCAACGAATATCCACAAGAAAAATAACCTAGAACAAAAACATGGGTGAAAAAAAAACACAGACAACCATGTCTTCTTCAATAGTTGCAGAAGAAAGAAAGAAGACAAGGGTAACCATGTATTTTCGTAGTTCATTTAACCTAATACAAAAAAATCAAAGAGAAAGAGTTAGGCTTATCGAAGCCGGGTTGATGAGGATGGACACAAGCCCAAACCACTATACTACAATACATATATATTTTTTATATCCGTGTTTGATTTGTATATCTTAATAAATATATTTTAAAAACATTAATTGCTTCAAAATTACGCTTCGATTACTTTCCGATTGTCTATTAACTCGCTAGGCGGAGGTCCACCGTACGCGTAGCACCTAGCACAATTTCTATCAAGGGGTAAAACTCGAGTTACCCTAATTTTCATTTTTTATCTTAGAGAATATACTATGAGAGATTTATGGTAGATTTAATGTAGATTTAGGAAAATATATTAACCAAAATATGGAAGTTGCCATATTTTCGTGATTGGGCTAGATTATATATCCTGCATCGAGCAAAATAATGTAGAGTGAGTGAAAAGTTTATTCTTCCACATGCGTAACATAAGGAAAAAGACAGTACAAATTATGACACATAAATAAAAAAAGGTATATCGTATAGTTATAACTATTAATTGTAATCAAGCCGATTGTAGATTAGCGATATTTTACTAGAATATAATCTCATGCATTCTAGCTAAGATAGAATATATAAGAAAGTTTTATTTGTGTTATATACTCTAAATAGATCTATGTATAATACCTAGTATGTGATTTCTACATGTCGTAGATAGCCAGAATGCGTATTCTATCCCCAACTGGAATATAAAATAAAATATAATTCTAATATTTTAAAAAAATTTTAAACATATATATGTAGTCATACTTGTGTTGCCCATAGTTTTAATATTTTTTTCTATTTTAAAATTTTAGTTTACTATTTTTTTTCATTACAGAAGGGTAAAATTGGTCCAAAATGATCAAAAATATCAGAAGTACTAAATGGACAAATAAAAGTTGAAAGTGTCCCGTTTTGCCAATTTTTTCATATTTAATTTCTATATTTGTGTTGTTTGTAATCAATATTATTATTTTAAAGATGTTACAAAATATGTATATTGATTAGAATTAATTTTTTTAATTACATTTATTGAATTTAATATGTCTAATGATAGTCATCTTACAATACTAAAAGTTGGATATGCTCAATGGTGAGGGTGTCCATATCAGCAAATAAATTTGTCCACTAAAATTTAACTAAATTTACATGTCATCTATAAAACACTCACATACACGTCAGTAATCTCTTCAGCTTCTCAGAAGAGCTTATACTAGCTTTTACTGCTTATGTCTCTTTGTTCTTCAATCGGAAAGCCCAAATATAAAAGTATGTTGCATTAGCTTTATTTACTCTAACTAATTCAATTGTTTGATTAGCCACACAAAATATATCTTCAAAGGTGTCGAACTAAGCCATGTATTCAAGTCGGAAGGAAAGGTAAATTTTGATTATGAAAATTTTCTTTGACTTCAAAAGATACACAATCTGATTTGTAACTTTCTAGATTTTATTTGTTCTCAAATTAAAGCCTTGCAATTGAGATTGAAGTATTATACATTGAATTATCCTCCAACGACAGCGAGACTTGCATGATTTGTTAATATCTTTGAGTAGGTAGTGACAGTATTTTAGAGATTTTGATCTAGATTAAAGTCTACCACTCTATGGCTACGTATTTTCTGATCATTGTTTTCCATATATGTATAAGATTTGGCCATTCTAGATTGGAGTTGAGAGATGGATTTGAATCCTAACATTCACAAACCATTCATCTCAAGTCAATTGTCGTAAAGTTTCATCACTATTTATTTGGATTTATCTCTTAGAAAATGCGTTTTCATCTTCTAGTATATCCATATATTTACATTCTAAATGTATATTATAGATTTTATCTTGGTTTTATGATTTTGATCCCATAAGCGCTGGTTCAGAGTTTAGATGTTTTTAGTTGTTGTTTTAAGTCTTTGAGGTCTCATATTAAGTTTGTCTCTAAAGTATGTCAGTGACATCATGTCACTATGCTTTTGGTCGCAAAAGCTCATTCAACGCTTCTTCTTCTCCTTTTAGCAAGAAGATAAGTCACTGAAATTAAAGCGAAACAATCTCACTATTAGGAGGATGAACACATCTGCATATACCACTTATCAGGTAAGCTTTGATCCTTTAACTTCTCATTATCAAGTTCTTTTGTGGAGTGTTTGATGGCCATGGTGGACTAAAGGCATCACTTTATATGAACCAGAACACGACGCGTTTCAACCAAATGTTTTGTATTTCCATAGCTGTCCTTCATTATGGATAACTTTTTCTTAGAAGAACTTCAGAACTCTCGCCGAAAACCTTTTGATTTGGCTGATATTGCAGTGGCTGATGAAATTTTCAGAAAAGTAGTGTTTATTATTAAAAATAAAAGAAAATTATAAAAATGAAAATATGTTTTTTTCATGGTATGACAAATATTTAAATTATAAAAGAGGTTTTCCTTAAAAAATTTGAGACGTAAAATGATGGAAATAATAAAAACCACCAAACAAATTATTGTTGAAGAAAGAAAATTGTTTTCTGTATATAAAATGGAAATATGTTTTAATGTTTGCAAATCAAATAAGGAAATATGATAATGCTAACAATTGTATTAAATATGGGGGCAATCAAATTTTCTTCTTAGCATTTAAAGGAAATTTTTAATTTTTATGGGGGGCAACTGCCCCTACTTAGCTTATGTAGCTCAGCCCCTTGATTCATCTGTTTGTTAGGTTGTTTGAGAAGAACGAGTTCTAGAGAGAGAAAAAGAAACATGAAGTTTTGTTAAGATTATTGAAAGGATAAATTATCTGTAAGCCAAACAATGTATGTATTACTCAGGAGTTTCAAACATATCATTATGAACTTTAGGGTTTTCATTCTTGGATTCTCTTTGATTATTTCTTTGATTAGTGAGCATTGGGCTTATTATTTAAATCATTCTGAATATTTTATTTTTCAATCACATTACATCATGTATGTTTTTATAATTAGACAAACTACTCCTCAAACATTACAACAAGGTCTGGAAATGAAGATCATACGTAAAAGTTTGGCAAGAAAAGTCAATTCTAATAAGCTTTGCAGGGTTGCTTCATGCGGCAATAAAGAAATAATCCAATTTAAAATGGTTAAGATCATTTTATATGGAGTGATTATACTTGGTTCATGGGTCCATCCTTTAGGCAAATGTATGTATTAATATGGATATATTGATGAACTTGATCCAAACTTAAGCTCATAATGGTCCGAACAAAATTCAGTTTCTATTGCCTCCTACTTGACTAATCGCTAAATTTGAAGAAGGAAAAAATATAACATAACTCTACCATTTCTTCTCTATTCAGTTGCTACCGATTTTGTTTTCATTTCAGATCTAGGCAACTACTTTCCAAGCAGCAGAACTTGGTTTTTGAGTTGCTTCTCCTTTTGGGTCGATATCTATAGAAAATTTCGTTACTTTTTCAAAAAAAAGAAAAAACTTTTGTTACTTACTACTCTTCAGTATGTTCTATCTTCAGACTCTTTTGTTGCTTCTCATTTATATTTCCATTGTCACGCATTTCACATATCGAAATTAGAGAACAACTTGCTATTAAACAAATGATTGAGAAATACAAACTTGAATAACATCATATATTACTTATACTAGAAAGTTTATATTTTTAATGAAGTTAACAAAATACAGTAATTTGGTTAATACATTGATAGAAAATTAAATTTCATTTTAAATATTTTCATAGGGTTCGTCTCAATGAAAAATGATATGCATTCGAACATATGCAAATATATATTTAAAAAAAAAGCAAATATGTGTTGTGTATATTCAAATGCAATTCTATAATAACCTAGAATTAATATAAATTATGTGTGATCATGCCCGGGAATTTGTTTTGTATATTTTTATTTTCAATATTTGTGAATTTTTCATTACGAGTAATCAGTAAAAAATTACAACTATATTTTTTCAGAAAACAATTACAAAAATAATTTACTAACTCTACATGTAGTTATGCGGATATCAACTTATTGCTAATAGTCCATTTGAATAAACGGAGAAAAGGAATCTATTCGTGATTTTCACCTTCTCTTGAGAATTACACTAGATCCTTTTATAGGTTTGGAATACGTCCAAGTTAATATAAAATACAAATTAAATTTAACGTTTTGATGTTGAAAAAGGTATTCAAACTGTCATAATTTTTACATATACTTTTCAAAAGGGATGGTTCTATTGAAAACAAAAATGGTAGTCATAAATCATATAGCACAAAAACATAAATATAGAAGATTTTTTCTATGAAATTCAAACTATCAATGATTTCATGCCAAAGTTTCATTTTGTTGTATGGAGATCGTAGATTGTTGTTCGGTGAAAGCTTTGATGTAAGGTTTATAGGAGTGGAGAAAGAAAGGGAGGTGGAAAGCTTTGAAGAAGGATAACTTATTTCAGTTTTTTATGTAAAATTATTCAAATTGTGTATTTTGTGACATCTTTTAAAATTGAATAATATGTGTGTTCCATCATTTTTTTTTTTTTGCATTCTAATAATTTAAACATTATTTATTATTTCTATTTTTTAAAATTTCACAATATATGTGTATACCCATAATACATATTGCAGTTGTATAAATAATAAAGATATAATTTAAGTACAAAATTTGTGACAATGAAAAAATCTCTAGTATGTATAATAAAGTAATATAGGGATTATACGTGTTTGTTTGGTTAATATTAAAACACGAATAATTATTAACATATAATTACTGATTAATATGAGAGAGTTAGGTTTCGATAT
The DNA here is from genome assembly GCA_905132765.1 of Moricandia arvensis. NCBI lineage: Eukaryota > Viridiplantae > Streptophyta > Magnoliopsida > Brassicales > Brassicaceae > Moricandia > Moricandia arvensis. The sequence goes on along the minus strand of CAJHQP010006804.1, from coordinate 18,647 downwards.
CATATCTGTGGAGGTTACAAAGTGTATTTAAGTAAAAAGTAGTTACGGATATAAATTATTTTCTTTTTGTATGTAAATTAGTTTATTTTTATTAATATGAAAGAGTAAATGTTGGAATAAACAATTGGACACAACATTTATCAACTGGTCATAATCTTTTTTACTAGAGTATATTAGATTTTGGCCCGCGTTTTACAAGCGCGGGTTTGTTGGATTATAAACAAAACCATATTTTTATATAAATTAGTATTTTGAAATTGTTTTACATTACTATGTCTCAAATTCGTATTATATCGAAGAAGAAAATTTATTTAAACATAATTAGTTTATTTGAGACTTGTATATATACTTTTATGTAACTTTCTATCAGGCATATGCATTTTATCCTAACTCGAAAAACCGACTTGGAAATATATATCCAGTTTGGGTCCATGTCCAAGACAAAGTACCTATTGTGTATATTTATGGATCTGTGGGTCTCGGTTTAGTCAGAGTCATATATAAGAATCGATCAACTATCGAAAATATCTAAATTGTGTATATTAGGTAAATATGGGTATTTAGAAGGCATACCACAAAGCCATCTTCAGCTTTTTGGCAAGTTGTGTGAACATTCTTAGCATATGTTCTCCAAAGACAGAAAAGTAACATTTGATCACTTTATTAAAGTAAGAAACACAATATAAGATGATAAAAACTTAGATTGTTGCACTATAATATATGTTGTCTTTTACGAAATATCTCTGAGTATAAACTCTAACTTTTTCCTTTCTTTTCCTCTGGTACAATGAATTGTCCCTAGATCACCCAAGTCGATAACTTGTTCGATAACATCTGAAAACAATCTGAGTGTTTAAAATACATACAATCTTGATGATAAAAACAACTATATAGCCATACTAAAAACATACCAATAAGATGTTCTTTCCCACTTAATATGGTTTCGTGATCAACCAAATTAAGGAAATTGTCATCGATCTGGAGAGTTGATTCACTGATGTCAGTGTTGTGAACAAAAGACATTCAATACGCATGATCAGTTGTTCTATAAGTACAACCAACAACAATAAAAGAAAAGTTGTCAATGTTTATTCTCTCCAACTTTAACCTTCGAAGCCAATTCAACCATGTAAGCATTTTTACATGAGGCATGAATTTTTGTACCCTATAAAAACATTTATGTTAAATTATATATGTTAGTGTATTTCTTACAGAATAAAAAACATTGATATAGTACACTTACATACGCATTGGATAGGATTATTTTATCCATTGTCTCCATGAGTGTAAGACTTTCACTTGTACAAGCAAAGCAGTCTTGTATGGTTTGACGTCTGTCAAGAAAGATAGTTGCATATTGTTAACCATGTTTAGTGAATCGTTTGTTTGTTGGTTGTTTTTATGTGTGTTTTATAGCATTGAGGTAAAATGGTGTAGAGATGCCACTATTTATAATAGCAATAGTGTGGAGTCGATGTAGGTTAAACAATGTTAGGATAGAAGATTTGGTAATCAATGTAGTTACCGTAAATATAGGTAGAGAATGTATTTAGACGTGTTTTAATTTGATTGTAAATAGAAAAAAGAAAAATGATATATTTGTTTGGAAACGAAAACAAAAAATAATTATTTAATTTGGTCTACAATTATTTTTATTTCCAAACAAATATATCATTTTTTTCTATCTACAATCAAATCAAAACATATCTAAGTATATTCTCTACTTATATTTACGGTAACCTATATTGATTACCAAATTTTTTGTTTCTGGATTTTGATAATAGCATCTCTAATTAATTTTTAACTAAAATTATAAGAATAAATCTATTTAGTTTAAAGTAATTCAAAAAATTTCGGTTAATGTTGTCTGTTACAATTTAGTAGTATAATTTGTGAGTTGAAAATTTTGAAAAATTTGTTAATATTAAATAATTAGCATTATTATTAGGAACCAAACTATCATTTGACTAATATGTAATCTCAATGATTATAAAAACGTAGTTTGATGTGATGTATGTCATGGTATAGTTTTTATATATTGAGTTATATAAGTAATATTCTAATTACGAATGAAAGAGAAATGAAACTCTTTTGATTCGTGGGCTAGTGGTCAAAATTAATTTGTACAGTTTGCGTTAAATATTGTGTAATGTTAAACAGAATCGTTCAAGAGAAATTTTCAAAAATACTACTTTCCTTGTACCACTTTTTAAAAATAATTTAATCACTTTTACCCTTATTTTTAAGAGGAAAAAACATACTTATAACCCTCGGGTTAATTAATCTAAGACTTAGGGTTTAGAGTTAAGGGGTGGAGTAGGGTGAGGGTAGGGTTTAGGAATATAAAATTTAGGATTCTAATTAATTTTAAGAAAATTTGCCCCTTAAAAGGTGGTATTTTTGAAAATGTCTCTTTAATGAAAGTTAAAATGAAAATGGTACAAGAAAAATGGTATTTTTGAAAATTTCCCATTGTTCAAACAACCTTGTATAAGTACATATTTTTCAGAATATTTTTTTCTTAATAGTATTGATTTTGCAATAAAACACAGTTTGGGCGAATGGTATGGGCTAGTCTATTTTTCTATGCCCCATATACAATCAATGGAGATACAAACAAACTCGTGGCATGCAATACCTTTTGCAGATAATAACAAGGCCTGTTGAACTTTGTATCCCGATGTTTCATACGCAAATGGTCACCTGTTGTTTTCTTTGGACACTATGGTATTTGCATTTAGATGATACATCTTGATGCAAAATCTTTATTATTGAAAAAGTTAGATATTTGAGATATAAAAATATAGAGTTTTAATGCAGAAATTATGTCAAAATCAAAATGATTTAAATACCTTTAATAGAGATAAACAAAACTTTTTATATCACTTATTTATATTATTAGAAAATATTCTTGAACAGTAAATTCAAGTTTTCCTGTCAAAGTCGCAAATTCTTATATATATATATATATTGTTTTTTAAAACAACAAAATTTTATTTTATCGTCAAAACTTCAAAATTATATTTTTTTTTGCAAAACCATACAATCATATATTACTGCAAATTTGCAAAATGGTGTTTTTTTCCAAAACCATAAAATCGCACCCCCAATCGAAAATCATGTTTTCTGCCAAAAACATATTTTCGACAAAACCATAATTCATTATTCTTGCAAAACTGTAAAATTATGCTTTCTTGTTTAAAACGTAAAAAAATTGACAAAAATAGATATTTAGGTTTCTCTCTAAAAATATAAAATCGGATTTTTCTATCAAAACCACAAATTTGAGATTTTCCACGAAAACCACAAAATAATGTTTTCCCTCCACAATAGCAAAATTAATTCTCACAAAAATCGCAAAGTAATGTTTTCTCATCTTAACCGCAAAATCACATTTCCCACAAAAAAAACCCAAAATCATTTTCCCGTCAAACCGCAAACATTATTTTTTCTGCCATAAACCAATATCAGGGTTAATAAGTTTGCCTTGACCAATCAAATAAGAATATGGACAATGAACTAAAGAACTGTAACCAGATCGAAGATGCTACTACTTGTGCCCAACATTCGACGCAAGGTTCTCAGATCAAATTTGAAATCCCAAGGTCAAATATCAGAGAAAAAGGATTCCTAGCGGTTCCGAATTTGAAACTGTTAGTTGGTTTGTCCACGACAAGGACTAATATCATATGGAAGCCAATCATTTGCATAAACCTTTATTATTTAATAAAATACTTAAGTTCAACAACATCAAACATATATAAAGTGAACCACTTTCAAATGTATTACTTAGTCCAATACATACTCATTTTAAAAAGCCATAAACACTATTCCAGCAACACTGCTACTTCACAACCCAATATACCACTATTGTTTCCTATAAACAAATAGTCTAATGAGCAACTAATTTGCTCAGTGAGTCATGTTCCCTAAAAATTAAATCATCCCTCCAATATGCATCAATTATTAAACAACAAGGATCAACTATTTCATGCAACATGCATGCAAAAATAAAACAATCAAGTAACCCTCACGTTCACCCTTTACAAGTAGTTAGATCATCATCATTGAAGTCTGCCTCTCGCCATTGGTAATCCACTGTCCCACCCACATCGCCTCTAGACATAAAGTATCAAAATTAAGCTGACTGGAGAGGCAATTTGACATCCCTTCTTGCGCCCATTGACTCTAGACACAGTATAAAAATCCGATAGCTTGGATCACACACTTACCACATCGTCATTCAGCCACACGGTCGAGGGTAGCTAGCCTTATCACATGTGTCTTCACGTCATGCCCATAGCTAGTTTTGGTACGGCCCCAGACAAGGCACAACATAAATAGTCTTGGCATGTAAAGCAAAGTTCCACTCTGGATTTCAAATAAAACCATAACCAAATCTCTCCTTTATTTAAGTCCCTCTATACATACTTTCCACGATGTACTTCATGAGGTTGGCCACCAAAGTTTATAAAGTTAAGTCTAATATATTTTTGTTCATCTTATAACTTAATTTATAGATATTTATAAGAGTCTTCCTAAATATTTGTTAAACATTTATAAAATCTTTTTCTGAAATAAAGCGAAACTGTTTCTTAAAAATTAATTAATTTTAAATAAATATATTTTATTTAATAAATATTTTTAATATTAAATTTATTATTTAGTAAGAATAATTTACTATTTTATTTAATTAATGTTTTTGTGATTTTTATCTGTAAGTGATATTTTAAGACAAGAAATAGTAATCCTTCGATGATATACAACTTTAAACTATAATTATAAGTCAAATTTCATAATAACCTAAGCTCCACAATTTGAAAGTACATTACTAATCTTTTCTGAGAATTGTGGACGAACTGGAATTTTTGTTTTTTTTTTTGTTTTTTTTTGTTTTGGTCAGACATTTACTCATCTCTATTTTGGAGCGGTAATAATTTACTTCAAATGAACTCCACCAGAAGTACCTCTTTCATTATTAAAATATATAGTAAGCTTATATTGTACTCTTTATAAAGCTTAAACATTGTTTAAGAAATGCTTTTTCTAAGTGTACCATATTCATTTTTAAAAAACTTATGAGTTTCAACCAAAATATAACATGGAGTTTTGCAAATATGATTTAAAACTTGAAGTTAAATGCAAAATAGTTTTAAAAAAATTATTGGCCCTATTCACCTTAGAAATTCAAATTATTCACGAAAATGTCATTATTATTTTTTCGAAAATGATTTTTACTCTACTATCTTCATTTTACTCTTTGATTTACAACATCATCATTATCATCAATACACCAAATTCCAAATTCTCCTAAAATTGATATCTACATCTTTATATCCTTATTTTTTACACACATGAACTATTTTTTTATTATCTGTCTCATTTCATTCTAAATCTCAACTTTTTTATTTCATAATTTATAAGCTTATTGGAATTACTCAAGTTCATGTTTCTTGGTCAAAAACGAGTGATAACTTTCATTAAAAAGTTATATGTATTTGGAGAAGCTAAAATGAATCTTACCGGATCTAAGAATGATATTGAATTTTTTTCAGGTTTGTTTCGCGAAGAAGACTTCTCTAAGAAGTTTTCTCTACCAGAAGACTTCTAGCGAAGTCTTCTGGTCAATGCTAAGTTAGTATTACAGTCGATTATTTGTGTGTTTTTTGTAGAAGACTTCTAGAGAAAACTATAAATTTTTGTAGCAAAAGATAGAGAAGAATTTGATAGAAGTCTTTTCTTGTAATCAGGTTAGTTTTACACTTAGCCAGAGATTTATTGACATTGACTTTCCAAAGAAGACTTCTCTCTCGGGGAAGACTTCTATACCGTCATATGAAATCTTTGAAATAAGAAGTCTGCGTAAGTTGGTTTTGTAATTGACAATAAATAATTAAACATTTAATATAAATTATAAAATTTCTCAGGAAGTCTTCTTTGTTTTATTCCGAAATTCTGGTCAACTTGTGGTTTTGAAAGAAGACTTCTATAAGTCTTAAAATTCAAACAAAGTTAATTGCAAAACTAACAAATGCTGACTTATGTGACACTTCAAAGACTTCATGTAATGGTAAGAAAACTTCTATAAAAGTCTTATTCGAGAAAACTTCTTCGGAAGTCTTCTTTAAAGAAGTCAAATATCTGCAAAACTTTGTCAATTTCAAAACTAACCTACTTATCATAGAAGACTTTTCTGGTATTATGGAGAATTTTTCAAAAAAAAAAACCAATATTTACAAAGAAAGACTTCTTTATAGAAATTGTTTTAAGAAGTCTTCCTTTATAATTTTTAAATTTCAAAATGACATAAATGGAAGACTTCTACGGAAATCTCTAAGAGAATGAGAATTCTACTTCAATGTTTATTAAACTTTCATTTTATCAAAATATAAAATGACTTTTAAGTTTTTCTTGTTAATTCAAGTGTATTTGTCAAAACTGGGGCTCTTGAGTGAAATTCATAACTTAAATACTGATAATTATGAGGTTACAAATATTCATGTTTATTTATGTTTCTAGCTAATGAGAACACTTCTTAAGAAGTTTGCTGGGAGAAGACTTACTGGGAGAAGATTTCTGGAGAAGTCTTCTCTATTAGTTTTTATAAAACTTGTATTCTGAAAAGTGTTAAGTAACTTCAAGATATGTTTTTCACTTTCAAAAGTGTCAAGTAACTTAAAAATAAAAATTCATGTAATTTAATGTATTTTCTTATATCAAAAGATATATTTTTTAACTATCATGAAATTTTAGTAACGTCAAAGTCTTCTATATATATATATATATATCCATATCTAGTGTTATGAACTTATTGTTATGTAAGTTATGTTTTGGAACTTATGTCATTGTGTTGAACTTATTGTTATGTTGAACTTGTGTATTATAAGCCTCACTTGTAATCTTCACAACTATAATCTTAACAAAAGATTTACAATTAATGAAGACAATAGTTTGTGATTATAAGAACTTGAATGAATGAATTAAGAATTAAACGAATATTTTTGAACAGACTGGAAACAAAATGGATATATTATTTACAATATTGTATAAACTATCAAAATAAGAGTCTCCTAACCATAAAAAAAACTATAAATTTCTGTGAAATGTGACCCTGGATTCGAAGACTTATAGAGAAGTCTTCAAACACGGCTTCTCTAGAAGTCTTCTAATTCGTGGTCAAATTTCACTTAAAATTTAAGTTTTCTGTTTAAATTTTAATTTCCTGCTTAATTCACGTGAAGTCTTTCGAGAAGTTTTCTTGAGAAATTTGCTCGTGAAGTCTACTCGTGAAGTTTACCGAGAAGGCTGCTGTGAAGTCTTCTGAGAAGTATACTATTAAGGATAATATATAGTCTTCAGGTCTGAACGATGCATTTCTATAAATTCTTAAAATGATTTCAACAAAGAAATTTTTCAAAAAATAAAAATAGGAAGCTTAAAAGAGAAGAAAAAAATTACCATAAAGAAATATATCTTACTTTTGAAAGAAAAATAAATCAAGAAAATACAATTTAAGCACAAATAATAAGAAACTAATCACATTAAGTTAAATCTATAACTTTATTTCGATTTAGCACACAAAAAACAAAAATATTTGGTGAAAAATAAAATCTTACCAATTTTGGTGTTTGCATAGTAGGCTTCTTCAATTTTGGAGTCTTCTGGGGCGGGAAGATTGCTTGTGAAGTCTGAAGTTCGATATTTTCCTCAAATCTAAAAAACATGCATATCCAAAACGTGAAAGTGGCTCTAAAACAGAGAAACTTCAAAATAAAACATTTTGTGCTTAAATAATAAATAAAACAAACGCATTAGGTTGAATGTATATCTTTTTCGATCTAACAAATACAACACACATAAATAAATATCGAAAATTTATAGATCCAACTTTTGAAGAGTGGAAGATGAAAACCATGAAATGAAAAATCTGCTAAAACAATATAAATCAGTGAGAAATATATGAGATAAAAAGATGAAATATTGATATAATGTTTGGGGTCTTCAAGTTCAAAGATATTAGAGAGAAGCCAGAGAGTTTTAGATTGAGAAATATTGCATTTTTGTAGCAACTATTTGATAGGAAATAGAGAATGTGTAAATTTTCTTTATCTAAGAAGACAAAAATTCCAATTAGGTTGAATATTTTTGATCCGGAAGACATCTTGGAAAATTTTCGAACCTAAAATGCATTAGAAGACTTTCTAAGAAGTCTTATAAACACTAAATTTACTATTCATTTTAAAAAACATTCCAAGAAGTCTTCTAATGCATTAGATGTTAGAAGACTTCTCAATAAGTCTTCTAAACCCTAAATAAAATAATTAACTTAATAGAAACAAACACTCACTTCAAGAAATGTGTACATTCTTAACATGGAAAATATGCTATAATAGTTGTTTAATAGCGAATTCGTAAATTATGTGTCATTGGTAACCACCATAGGTACCCCCCCCCCCAAAGTAGCATTTTATTTGACGCTACAAAATGTGCAGATACGATAGAAAAACCTAGATGATGTTTTTAACTTAAATATAGCAAGACTTTTTTTTGTTACAAATTGATTACGATTCATATTTAGTGCTATGATAGGTCATTCTACAATAGCAATCACATATTGATATTATATTATGTGCTATAATATATATGTAATATAAAATAGCTGTTGATAATTACTATACTAAATTTTGTTATAACTTTGAAATATCTTATGATAGTGTAATTCGTAGGTAATTTTAAATGCTATGATATCCTATTATAACCTTTTTTTGCTATTGTTGATTTGTTTGGGAGCTATGATTTGGATGTTTTTGATTACTGTTTTCAAAATAAAAAGTCATAACAAAACTTAATAATTCATAAAGTATGTAGCTAATACATAAGTCAAAATAAATAAGGGCTACAAATGCAATTTGATAACAAAAAGCAGAGTCATAAGTAATAAGATAATTCATAAGTTCATTAGCCTAGTTTAAAACTCGCTAATTCTAGACCAAAGCTCTTCATTCCCCTTTGCAGAATACAACAATAAAAAACTCTCATCAGTTTAACAATTACATATGGAGATTTAAAACACAAAGCACAACACATACATCAGCTTAAAATATGACCAATTTATCAATTGGCCATGCGATTGATGAACCATGTGCATATTTCAAAGATTCTATTTTATCTAATATCCTCCAAACTTATGCATCATCTACCATTACCGCATCACCGCATCAACCCACACTCTTGCTGTATTCGGACCCTAGCGTAGAAAGTGGACCATTTGATTTGGGTCTGTTGAATGCACACATCCTTCAACAACAAATTGTTTTCTCTCACCAGTGTCCAACATTTTGCACTTTTGATTCACTTGTATAGCTTCAGATCCATAATTAAGCTGACATGTTTATAATACAAACCAATTAAAATTAAGAAAGTAATATAACAAGATGCTTTAAAACTAAGCAAAACTGTTACCGGACATATTGCTAGAGACTTCTCGGGAGGAGTTTTGATGTTGTCTCTCATGATTTTGCACCTTTTTAGACTTTTTCAGTAAAAGACTTAGAACCTTCATATGCAACTTTTAGACATGTTTCTCTTGCGTTTCCTACTGATGATGCATTGTTTGGAGTAGGAGACTGTTGTCTTGTTGCTTTTGGTGGGTTTTCAAAGACAACTTTTCAAGCATGCCATGATATAAAAGACAGTAAGCAGTCCTCAAGGTATGCCGCATCCATCGTAAGCCTCCATAAATATGTTTGAGGTTCTTGTGCCGCATGTAGAAATACTTTAACTGCTTTCAGTCTGAGAAGAAGTCCATTGACCAATTCTTTTGGTTCTTGTGTCTGACAATAACCTTCAACAACAACTACACTATCATCTGATAAATCAAGTAGTTTGCATTTGTTGAGAGAATTTGTTTTCGAGCCCTGTAAAACACATTGAGAGAACTTATTAAAGGCCAAATCATTGCCTTAACTACTATGAAAATGCAACAAAAACTTTTACCAGTGGTGCAATGTCTTCTTGTTCGAGCCCCTGACCTAGTTTAACACATTTATTCTTAGGCTATGCAATAATATCGCCAACAACTTCTTTATTGTACACATGTTACTCGCATGTCTCTAGAGGAATGCTTCAGGTTCAATAGCAGCATCAACCAAGACTTTAACATCCGTAGGGCCTAATAGATTGTCATTCAAGAAGAAAGGATACAGCCCTCACCAATGTTACCATCTTCATCAGCCCAATCAATAAGAATACACCTCTTTTGTGATTTTGTGTTCACACTATGTTAAATGGTGAGTAGTAAAAAATGTCAGTGTAAAATAGTAAATAAATCATTGATCTGATATTGATGACTCTTGCAGCCGAGTTCTGACCAACTTCATTGTCTTATCTCTGTAACATAAACTCAAAACAAAGGCTATTATTATGTTATAACCTACAACCTTAATGTTTAAATGGATGAGTGTATGACCAGGTTTTTCACTTAGGCAAGTCATGGAGATGAAATTGCTTCTCTTGCATTTCAAAAATAGTTTTGTGCTTCACTTGGAAGCAAACTAATTTGGTCTTACTCATATTTCTCCCCATCGCCCTCATACGACCAGGATTATTAGGTCGTAACAGGTTGATGAGTGTATATTTATCTTGATTTCTACCAGATGATGGATTAGCACCATTAACAATCTCAGTTGCCTTTTTCAGTAAATAAAAAAAGAATAACATTAGAAGCTTGTGATATAGAAAAACCCCAAACCAAAATCATTAAAAGCAAATTCATGTTTTAAACTCACAATCTTCTTAGCGGAATTTGTGTTAATAGGAGTTCCATCTTTTCTGGTACGTGACGACCCATATTTAAGCCTTGACACTTCAGATGGGTCTTCAAAACTATTTTTCTATGGAAACATTATATGCCTAGCCTTGTCTAAGCATTTAAAAGGAAACAACATGAAGAAATTATGCTTACCATATCTCCTGCTAGTCTAACCATTCCCTTGCGACTACAAGTGTGAGGAATTTGTTTGCATCTTCTCTCCTTGTATCTATAACTCAGAACCTATCATATAATTGTTAATATGTAATCTAATTTCTAATAAAGTTCTTACTCAATTCGAAATGTATACCTTGAAGTCTTGGCTAGTTTTAAGTTTAACAAATTTGCAACACTCAGCTGGAGCAACTTTCTTAGGTCTGAGATTCATCCTTTGTTGGTTATTCTCAGCTTCATTGATTTGGGTAACTAGGCGTGAATTGGATGATCTCCATAAGGCTCCCATTTGCTTAAGCACTGCAACCCTTTGGTAGTCCTCATCAACTTCAAACCTTGCATACACTCACATAGTAAACAAATCATTAATCTGTAACTTGAATAATTCCATATACTTGTTGTCATTGTATAGAAACTGTTACCTAGACCGATTTTCAAGGCACTGTATTGACTTCTTCAGTGAGTTTTTTTTTCCAATTTTCAAGTGTGACATGAACGTGTTTCCTTACCAATGGACCTATATATGAAGACAGCTTGACTGGACCATGACCAAAATGTTCTCCCATGCAAGTGAAATTTACATGAACTCTGGTATTTGAATCTTTGGCTAGGTCTCTCATCCTTGTTGGTCCATGCTTTCTATTATGGGAGCTTAAAACTACAGGCTCCTGAACTGTAGATTGTTCGATCTCACCTTCATGCTCTTCGCATTATGCTGCTCTGGTTATGGCACATGTTTCTCACCTTCTTCTGGTTTTGTCACGTGTTTCTCACCTTGTTCTCTTTTTGGCACATGTTGTTCACCTTGTTCTGGTTCTGTCACATCTTGCTCACGTGTTTCTATAATACACACATACTCAACTTCTTCATCTACTTGTCTTAATTTCTTTGTTGATTTTTTTCCTTGTTTGTTTTTCTTTGAACACCCCATCTCAATTTGCCTGAAAAAATATGAAAGGAAGAGTTAACTCAATAAAAAACAAAATAATAAAACAATCACAGACCAAGCACACAACAAGTAAAAACTAAACAAGCAGATAATGACCAATCAAATATGAGAGAAGCAACAGAAACAAGAAATGAAGACAACCAATAAGGATACATTTCACACATATATGCCTTCACAATCAGTTCTGGCATTCTCAGCTTCATTAATGTCAACACCCATGTCAATATTTGATGGCAATGGCCAAATGTCTGCAGCTCCCTCTTGAATATCTTCCTTACTTTCTCCTTGAAGGACCTCTCATGATAATGTACCAATTTGATGACTCATTTTCCCTAGACTAAAAGACTTGCTTTGCTTGAGATGTTAGTATGTATGGGTCACTGAAAAGAAGGCTCGACGATGATTCAGGTTAACAAGTGTAAAACCATCTTCAATCAGCACTCCATTACCCATTACTGCCCAATTACACCGGAACAGAGGAACATAGAAGACATTATAATTCATCAAAATGATGTCAGTTACTCTGCCGTAGTAAGATACCAAATCAACCACATGTTATGTATCTTGGGCACTATATCTAGAAACTGCCATAGCCTCATAATAAAAATCCATTGTTTTGACTTTTCCTATCAACTGATATTGTGTGAAACCTCTGCCCATTAACTATAAAGCATGTATATGACCTTGCAGAACAACGTGGACCATAAGCTATCCAATTAAGTGTTTCTTCATGTTCTGTAGAATCAAGAGGCACCTAAAAAAAGTAAAAAGAAGCCTAACACCAAACAGTAGGCATACCATAACAAGAAAAAGTTAGAAATCAAATCAGTAACCTGTTCTTTTAAACAAGATGCAAAATTCTTAGTGTACATACTCCATAACGTTGATGCATCTCGCAGACATGTTTCATCTGAGTCTTGAAAATACTGTAGATGCTCACTTGTAAAAGATTCAAAATCAAAAGAATTTAATCAAATTGTTGATCATAAATATAAAACATGTAAATGAAAAAGAAATAAAAAGAATATGATACATACTCTCAGAGCCATGTTTTTTTATGATAGCAAGATGTTCTACTTCCTTTTCATTTCAGTGAGAGTAATTGAAGTGGTGTGGTTGGTGGATATTGGACGACCGACAAATATAGATTTTTTCTCATACTCCATGTTTCTATCTATTTTCTCTTGTACATTTGTTGTCTTCTTGAGAAATTCACTGCAAAACTGGACACATTCTTCAGCTAGATAGCTCAGCGATGCACCCCACTGGTCTTTCAGGATTTCTCACAAAGTTTGAGAACTTTCATGTACCTGAAAAAATATGAGTTTAGATAGATTGGCAAAAGAATACTCAAATTTAAAACAGTCACACACATATATATATATATATATATATATATAATAACTCTCAAATGGGTACATCCATCTAAATTGGAATGGTCCACCAAGCCAGGCTTCCCTTCTAGATGCACAATCAAATGGACATTGATATCAAAGAAAACTTGAAGGAAAAAATCTTCCAAACAAGTATAGAGTCTCAACAGTCTCAGCTTCTATAACCAAAAATTTCTCCATATCAATCACTCTCTGACACAACAGATTGAAGAATGCGCATAAGCTTAAAATTGCTAGCCTAGGTCCTTTAGGTAACACCCTTTTAAGTGCAATAGGAAGAAGTTTTTCCATTAAGACATGATAGTCATGTGATTTCAGACCTGTGACTTTACAGTAATCTAATGAAACACCTCTGGATATGTTAGTACAACATCCATCTGGGCCTTTGAAGTCAAATAGTCGCCTGAAAAAAATCTTTTTCTCTGTCTTGTATAAAGACTACGGTGCTGGAAGAAGATATGCTCGTTTTCCATGGACTTTATGGTGAAAATCCTGCCTAATACCAAGCTTCTCCAGATCTTTACGAGATGTAAGATCATCTTTTGATTCCCCACAAATGCAACAATGTTGAAACTAAACTCGAAGCCACATTTCTCCACATGAATTACATATAAGTTGTGCGTCACCGGGAGTTCCTATTCAAAACATAAAGAAAACACAAAATTAAAGTTATACAAAACACAGTAAAATTAGAAAACCATTTAAGCACATGAAATAAGCATCTTACCTCCCAGTAAGGTAGCTTGAAAAAGATTGACCTCTTCTTCCATCTAGATAACTCATCCTCATCTACTTGTACTTCTTCCTCTTCCTCTTCCTCTTCCTCTTACTCTGATTCACTGGATAAACCCTCACTATCAGAGCCTAAATCATTGTTGAAATTTCCCAGGGTCTGAGAAACTTCCAAAGTAATTGTTGAAATTTCTCAGGTTTTGAGAAATTTCACGCCGAGTTAGTATTCTCCCCCGTCTCCCCTTTTCGGCTTTCCGTCGAACCACTTCTTCTTTCTCCTAAAAATATGAGCTGGTGGCAACCCTTTCTATGTCCCATGTAAACATGTTTTCCCCTCAACTTTAGACACATACTATCTATATTTTCTCACATAACGGACATCCCATAAGCTGGAAAATCACCGATCGTCCAAAGCAGTATTTCCTTAAGAGTAAAAGTAGATCGAGTTAAAGCATCGTAGGTTAACACTCCAATGCTCCACAAATGGGTTAGATCGTCAATGAGGGATTCTAAGTACACATATATAAAATTACCAGGCTGTTGTGAACCAGAAATCAACAATGAAAGCATTATGTTCTCCTTATGCATGCATAAGTCAGGTGGCAAGTTATAGTTTAGTAACAAAACAGGCCAGCAACTGTACCTTGTCTTTTTCATATTGAATGGATTAAATTCATCTGTTGAAAGACCAAGCCTCAACTTCCTTTCTTCAGCTGCAAAGATAGGGTATTTAACATTAATCTATCGCATGTTACTGAATCAACACAGTGACCAAGTTTTCCATCAATGCTTTTGTTGCTAAAGTGCCGCCTTAAATCCTTGGACATTTCCTCAGACTGGAACATTCTCTTCAATCTTGGTATTGATAAAAAGTAACGTAATACCTTTGGGGTCAACATCAATCATGGAAAAGTCAACATCTAAAATCCTCCAAGAAATTGTGTCCTAGCAAATATGAGCTGAAAATGTCAAAGAAACTATACGGCATAAGACAAACCAATTTGCATAAAGATACAAGAACAAAATTTGTATATTTCATCCCGAAAAACGAATATTTTTTTATATCCAAGCATGAAAAGATCGCAAAAACGTTCTCGTGGAAGATTTTGTGATAAATGATAAATTTTACGAAACAACCTTCCATCAAACAAAATTCGGAACGTTTCCGCGAAAAATATCATAGTATAATCTATGAGATCATCTTCCGCAAAAAAATTTTTGGTAAACGTTTACGGAAAAGCTCTCATAAAACAAACAAAATAACTTCCAGAAAAGACAATAAAACGAGAAATCATTGTATCCGAACATCTCGTCATCTTGTTTATCTCATGGTCATCGCCATAAGGCAACCCCATTGCCTCCAAGTCTCGTCGCCAGTGGGTCACAAGACACACACCACGTCTCATTGCCCATGGGTGACGAGACACATACCATGTCTCGTCGTATACGGGTGGCAAGAGCATCACCAAGTCTCGTCTCTCGTGGCTGACGAGACACGTATTATGTCTCGTTGTCCACAGGCGACGAGACAAGTATTATGTCTTGTTGTCCATGGGTGACGAGGCACATACCACGTCTCACTGCCCACATGAGACGGGACTCGTACCACGTCTCATCACCCATAGGTGACAAGAAACGCACCATGTCTCGTCATCTATGGGCGATGAGACACATACCATGTCTCGTCGCCCATGGATGATGAGACACGCACCACGTCTCATCACCCATGGGGGACAAGACACGCTCCGCATCTCCAAGCCCATGGGCGATGAGACCATATCCTCCTCATCAATCTGTCCTTCGAGTCCCACATTGATTGAACTGATCCTTATTTTGTCTCGATCGGAATTTCCGTTGAAGTTTTGCGATCAAAACGACAAAGACTTTTTTTTTCTTGTAAAGCTTCAAATCAATTGTATAAAACGCTAATGGTTAACTCAACCCATTGTTATCTTTTCTATACGATTGATTTTATGACTTCACGGAACCAATGGTACAGAAACCATTATCGTATGGTAGGTGATTTCTCTGAAAGAAATCGTAAAAATGTTAAGTCGAAAGACGGCCCAAAAGGTCTAAAACGCGGTAAAAGTCCACTTACGATTTTAAACAAGAATGAGCCCAAACTAAAATGACAGATTAATTGACTTTCGCATAAGAGAAATGGAAAAGAAGATAAATGTCAAATTTCTAGGATAATCATGAAAGATCAAGAGGATAAGAAAGATTTCCGCGAAGGGAAAGACTCGAATCGGAAGCAGAAAATAAGAGAAGCCATATATAAGAGAAGCTAAGGCAAGGAGCACATGGACGAGTTTTCAGACTCTAAGAAATTTTTGCACTTAGAAACCTTATGCATTATTCTCGACATGATTAGTTTTCTCTGTTATGCACTCTAACAATAGAAGAACTTACAAAGGCAGTTCGATTTCTTGTTAACATCTATAAGCTGAACTATGTTCGTTATATACTGTGTTTTTAGCATACTTTGGATGTGATTTAGTGATCTTCCTCATGTAATTATAGGGTACTTACAGCTCTATTCGAGACATTTCAAGTACAAAAGAGGCTGCGGAACTTTGGAGGAAAACATGAAAAAAAGGAAAATTTGGATTATGTCCCGGAGAACAACCCCAGATAACAAGCAGAGCCTTGATCCCCGCGAGAGATATTTTAGGAAACTGCAGAATCTTTTGGGATTCGCCCTAATTATATTTTCCCCTCTTTCCACCCGCCACAAAAGCTTTATAAAAGGGAGGCACGACCATTATTAGACCTAGACTCTTTCAGCTCAATTTTCTCTCATACTTTTCAGGAAAAACTCGATTGGATTCAATACTTTGTAAGGGATAGAGGAATCTTCACCTTGTTCTAGCAATTCTGAGAAGATTTCTTGAACCTATTTTTAGTTTTGATTTCGATTAATGGAGTATTATTCAGTATTGCTTGATGTGTTTATTGCCATGATTGTTGAGTAGTCGATATTGATAGTTTAGGGTGTTATGGTGTTAGATTTATTTAAGCAGCACATAAATAAGTTGTATGTTCATTGATGACCTTTATTCTAAACATAACTTAATGCTAGCATGAATCTGATTACTTTATGTTAGATCTAGGGTTTCATCTATTTATTAACCGTGTTGTAGATTGCCTGAACTGTTTAGAATAAGTATTATATCCCTAATCAGAAAAATTAGATATTAAGGTATAATATGAACTGAATAGACCTGATAGTTACTGTTTATAGACAGTTATCGGAACAAGTGACATCTTAGTCTCTGGGGCTGTTATCTGAAAGGAACAAGCGCCACAACAGTGGGATGTTCTAGCCATTGATCTATGTTCTGGGTTGTTCCTAAACCGAACTTGAATAATTGTGTGGCTTAATGATATCTAACACCCGTTTAATCACCCTGGCTAACATTTCCCCAAATTAAAAACAACTCAAACATTACATTGTTCTCTGTTATTTTTACCTTGTTCTCTGTTAAATCTGAAAGTTTTAGCTAAGAAATTAAAACTCATAAGATATAGTGTAAAACGGTCCTCTCGAATTGAATCTCAAATACAATAACTACAACTGTTAACTTTACAGTAGCAAGATCCAATTTTTAGTGTATCAAGTTTTGGCGCCGTTGCGAGGGGGACAAGCTTTTACCTATATTTTCCTTGTTTTATACTTTGTCTAAGACATCTAACTTGCTTTATTTTCTTCTTTTCAGGTGATGTTCCAGGTGTATGTCAAGTAGAACTACTTGAAGCAACATCTCAAGTCCATTAATCACCCTCAGCAATTAAGAACTCGCATGATTAAAAAGGAACTACCGAACTCAATCAAGACCTATTCACGCCAACATGGGCGATAACAACAATGAGCATGATCTCACTGCTGCAATCGCCCTAATGCAACAGCAGATGCAACAAGTCTTGCAAGCTCAACAAGCAGCTACTCAGTAGCAACAGCAACATGAGCAACCAACTCGGATTGGAGAAAGGAATCTTCCTCGAAACTTTCCAACCACTCACTCAGCCATTGTTCTTCCACCATGTGCTCGGCAGGATTTCGAGATCAAGGCCTCCATGATCTCTCTAGTGCAGAGAAGAATATTCCATGGTCTCCCGACAGAAATACCAATGGAGCACATCGAAACCTTTGAGGAGATCTGTGCTATGACTCGCTCAAACGGGGTTACACATGACTTTCTCAAGTGTATGCTGTTCCCGTTCTCTTTTGCCAACAATGTGGTTGAAAGCACTGGCTACTAGCTCTCTCACTTCATGCGAGCAAGTTTGAGCTGCCTTCTTGAGTCACTTCTACACCAAGGCAAAAATGGCTGCTCTCAGGAACAAGATCTCCTCTTTCATGCAATTCTCCAACAAACCCTTTAATGAAGCGTGGGAACGATTCAATGATATACTCAGAGAGTGACCTCATC
This sequence comes from Moricandia arvensis, assembly GCA_905132765.1. Taxonomy (NCBI): domain Eukaryota; kingdom Viridiplantae; phylum Streptophyta; class Magnoliopsida; order Brassicales; family Brassicaceae; genus Moricandia; species Moricandia arvensis. The sequence continues at coordinate 152 of CAJHQP010006804.1, read as the reverse complement.
ACGGGTTTGATCAGGACTACATTCTAGGGATTTTCTATGATGGTGTGGATTGGGAGTTCCGCAATGCCTTGAACTCTGCGAGTAAGGGAGATTTCATGACTCAAACTACTGAAGAAGCATTTGAGCTGATAGATAACATGGCTGTTAGCTCA